>APFE030113586.1:68997-91927 GCA_000404065.3 Pinus taeda | reverse complement strand
CATGGTTGATAAGGTTGGGATCACTACCAGTGAGGATAAGATCATCAACATAAAGAACAAGAATGATAAGAGACTTGCCCACTTTCTTGGTGTAGACAGTATTGTCAGAATGACACCTAGAAAAGCCAGATTCTAAAAGAAAGTTATCCATTTTGTCATACCAAGCCCGAGGAGCTTGCTTCAGACCATAAAGGGATTTCTTAAGCCAACATACAAGACTGGAGTCTATTTATATAAATCCAATAGGTTGTTCCATATAGATTTATTCATGCAAGTCCCCATGCAAGAAGGCAAATTTAACATCCATCTGATGGACTTCCCATTTGAAAGAGGCAGCAAGGTAAAGAACAAAGCGGACAGAGTTCATTTTGGCAACAGGGGAGAAGGTTTCAGTATAGTCAATGCCTTCAACTTGTCAAAAAACCTTAGCAACAAGACGAGCTTTATGTTTATCAACTTTCCCATCGGGTCCATACTTGGTTCTGTAAACCCATTTGCATCTAACAAGTTTTCGTCCCTTTGGTAGAGGAACAAGATCCCATGTATCGTTTGCCAATAATGAACGATATTCTTCATTCATGGCTGCGTCCCAATCTAAATGGCCTGAAGCTTCTGCAAAGGTGTCAGGATCATAATTCACTGAGACTTGAGCCAGTAAAGAAGAGGCTCTTTCAAACTGAGAACGTGTGCGGCGTAGATCTGTAGGATCACCGGAAAGATCACCTGCTGCATCCTGAGTAGCATGGACCCATTTTGGAAGTGGAGGAGATAAAGGATAATTCTGAGAAGGTGGGGAAGGATTGTCATCCTCGCTTTCATCATCTGAAGAAGAAATATGTCCAAAAATAGAAGAGATAGAGATAGGTGGCACATGAACCGAACTAGGCTCGTAGGCCGATATATTTTCATCAAAATTTACATCTCTTCTAATGATAACATTTTTGGACTTAAGTGGAATAAGTATATATCCTTTGACATCTTCAGAATATCCAAAAAAAATACATTTTTCACTCTTAGGTTGTAAAGCTTTATGTTTCTCATCTAGAATATGGGCCCATGCTTCACTTTCAAAAACACGAAAGTGACTCACATCTAGTTTAATTGAGCTCCATGCTTCTTTTGGAGTGATATTCTTTAAAACCTTAGTAGGAGTGGGATTTATTATGTAATTTTCATAGTTAATTGCTTCTGCCCAATAATCAAGACTAAGGCCTTTAGATACCATGTAGGAATTTACAGGGTAAGTTCCTCAGACAGAACACCAAAGGACACCGCTCACAAATAGATCACAGATCAATTCACCAGTATTTTTGACATGGTTAAAACCCTCAAAGAGGGAAACAGTCCACGACCTGAGTCAACGCGACCACTTCAGGCAATTTATTAATAAAAGAATGAAAATTTACATAAGCATCTCTCATGAACAGTTAACCTACAAATGACCCTCCATGCTCTTTAAATAGAGATCATGGACCAATCAGGTGGTAAGCCATGGATCAAGTGTTGGTAATACCGAGGAGAGAATGAACCTTTGGATCACTACATATCGTGACCATCATTACAAAAGTACATAGTAAAGAAACACACTTTACCTAACTCTATACTAGACCAAGTTATACTTAACTATTTTCTATGTGTCAGAATATCCTAACATGTCCAAAATATCCTTGAACATAGTCATGAAAATATTTCTTATCATGTGTGGCATGGAATGAGGCCCCAAAATCTACCACCCATGAATCAGTAATATTTTCGAAAGAAAGAAGCAAAGCATCTTATAACACCTTACCTGTCACATTTGCTTCATGGTTGTTTTCTTGCTGTGCGTCTCCTTTTCCCTTCCGAGATATATAGTCTTTCTTTAGGTGTCCTTTCTTTCCGCATTTCTAGCACACTACCCCCGATCTAGACTTGGATCTGCCTTTCCTTGATTTACTGCGATATCCTGAGCTCTTTCCTCTTTCCATTTTTCTTCCCCTAGACTCTGCACTCAAAGCATTACCTGATGTCTCACCGGAGCTTTTCCGTCGCATTCCCTCACTAAGGATAGCACCGACAACATCATCAAACTTTAAAGTACTAGATCCAAAAACAGAGTTACTAATGGCCATTACTAAACCATTCCAACTTTCCAGCAATGAGCACAAGAATAACAGAGCTCTAACGTCATTATCAAATTTTACCCCTACAGAACTTAACTGACTTGTAATAGTACTAAAATCATTTAAATGGTCTACAGCAGATCCACCTTTCGACATCTTCATATTAAATAACTGTTTCACAAGAAATACCTTATTTGAGGCCGACGGTTTTTCATATAGTTTCGCCAACACCTTAATCAAACCCTCTGTCGTTGTTTCCTTCGAAATGTTGAAGGAAACCGACACTGTGAGGCACAACCGTACTGTTCTGAGTGCCTTTCTATCGAGAAGGTTCCATTCTTCATCTATCATACCCGTCAGCATCTTTGTTTTTTCGCCCAATGGTAGGTACAGATATTTCTGATACAGATAATCTTCCATCTGCATCTTCCATAGCAAGAAGTTTTGGCCATTAAATTTCTCGACCCTAAACTTACCATCTTCCGCCATTGCTCCCACTCGAACAAGGAACCCTTCTTTCTTGCGAGTTTATCAGCCAAATAGACCTTCAGCTCTGATACCAGTTGTTATAAAATTATATATTACAGAGCAATGGACTACGTAGAATATAGCAGAAATATAAACACAGAAAACACATAAAACCAGAGAGACACAGATATACGTGGTTCACCCAGTTTAGGCTACATCCACCCTGAACAGCTAGACCTTCCTTTCTATTATCCAGCAAAATGAAGAGACACAACCTACAGTAGATCTGTTGTAATATCCTCTATTTTCTCTCACAGTCTCACGTCTTTGTTTCTCGCTCGGAGAATAAACATTTATTACACAGCTTCAATACAATGCCCTCATATAAAGAGAGGGGTTTCCTTCTAGGGAAAATAACCCTAAACTAAACATAAGTTCTACCGTCAGATCATCTGCCTAATGAACGGCCCAAATTAACTAGAAATTACTATACTTTTACAAGGCAATTTTACATTTGTTTTTAGCTTCAGGGGTGTTGCCCCTGATACCCCCGCCGGGGGACCGCTGGCCACTGGACCCCCCAGCCAGGGGGGATCAGCCCCCCTGAACCCCCACGGGGGGGACAAGTTCCCCCCACATGGAGGGGTGTACAAACTTCTTGGGGTATACATCCAGCTAAAACAAAGACCTCTAAATAATCATGCTCCACACCCAACAATTATTCATGTGGACGATACTGAGAAATAAGGCACCCACGGTAGACAATCTAAACAAGAGAGCCCTGCAAGGACCATCCTCGTGTTGCATTTGCAAGAATAGTCCTGAAACTATAGGTCATCTATTGCTTACTTGTCTGATCATTGTGGACCTCTGGAACACCACCCTTTTGGCCATCAACTCCCACTGCAAATGGCAGGGCATGACTATACAAGATGCTTGGACGGCATGGTGGACCATAGTGACCCCGATCAAAGATAGGAACCTAACCCTCCTCATTTGTTGGGCGATCTGGATTACATGTAACCGCTGCATCTTTCAAGAAATCATTCCTTATTGGCCCTCCATTACCGCCCATATTATGGCAGACTATTACTCCATCCCTGAAGATGATTATATCCCACCCCCTTGGAACATTGTCCCTGAGGACATCAACCGAGAACATCCCTGGTTATATTTCGATGGCTCAGCACAGGAAGTTGGGTGTGGGGTGGTGCTATACTATACCTTTCAGACTCTCATTATTGTAAAATTCAAATGGGTCTGGGAAGGGATACCAACAATTATGCAGAGCTAGTCACTCTAAAACACCTCAAACACTTTGCTTTGGAAAAATAATGCAGGAATATTCAAATTTTGGGGGACTCAAAAATTGTATGCAATTGGATAAACAATACAACTAACTGCTCTGCTTACTCACTGAACCTATTTTGGAAGAGGCACATAGACTTATTTCACATGTTGACCTCTTCGTTTGTTGCCATATCTACAGGGAACGTAACCAAACTGTCGATCAGCTTTCTAAGGAAGCTACGAACCGGCCTCATGGCACGTGGTTGATCCTGGAGCAGAGGGATGGTGTACATTACCAGTACTAACATCATCCATACATGGATTACATAGCATAAATGGCTCATATGGATCCTGTTTTTTTTACATGTTTATAGTTTTTTTCTTTAAGTTATCATATGTACATACACGACAGACATAAGTACTCCCTGCAAGGAGTTTTTTTTTATCTCTATTATGAAAAATACATCCTCCCTTCATGGAGAACATAGATCATTTTTCATACTCTCTCTCTCTTGATAGGCAATAGCCTCACATATAGCATATGTGAAATGCATCTACAATATGTAATTTTCCTATATTAATGAAAATTATGATTTTTCCAAGGGGAAAAAAAGACATACTTCACTTGTGCTCTTTGTGTGCCTTCACGTCCTCACTAGGCTTCTTTTATAATCTTCATTAAGTCCAGATCCCTAACCCCAATCTCCCCTCTATAACCATCTTGAGATCAACAATTGAGATTATTTCTAAGTCACTTGAATAATTAATTTATTTATCCTTAGAAAATAACTCAATAATCCACAATAATTAATTTATTTTAACTATTGTACTTTTCCTAAGTTAGACTTAGGAAAGAAGACTTAAATCACTAGAAGAGGAAAATAATTTTTTATACATGCTAAGACACCAAGCCTATGTAAAAGACCTTCTGGAGCTACCACTCACATCAACGTTAATATTATGGTTTACATTAGGATGGATATATGTGCCAATGATAAAAGGTGATGACAAATGGATGTTAATGTTTAGAAATTATTGTGTCTCGAATATGAATGTATTTTTTAATGAATAATAAAATGTGGCGATAATAAATGTTATTATTCAAAAATTAATAAATATTTACCAAAATTGGATTGATTTTTTTATGGATAATAAATTCCAATAGTTTTGGCAGTTTTAATTGTGTGGCTTTTTTAAGTTTTTTATTTTTCTAATTATAAAAAGTATGGAACATTTTGAATAAAGATATATCAAAAAGAGGGTTTTATGCACTCCATTGTTGTATTAGTGAAATCACTTTGTTAATAGTTATATTATACTCATTTTTTTGGTCAAATAAGAGTGGAACCTTCTATTGACCGCAAGATAGATTACATAATATACAAGGCCTTACATGGTAAGGACCGGAACAATCTAACACAGTTTGTGGAGTTAACCAGCTAAACCAAATGTAGATGACTCAAAGCGCTCAACAGGAGGCTTACAAAAACCCATCAAAAACATGAAATATGACGATCATAAACTATCAGAGAGATTACATTAAAGTGTCTAGCATTTTTGCAAGAACCAGCCCTTGAAGAATTGATGCACCACTAGCAAAACAGGGCGGAAAGTTGCAAGTCCTTTAGATTTCTAAACGGACCCAAAGAAGAAAAAAGGCCATCAAACAAAATTTCAGGTCCGAAAAGGCGGTTATCCTTTGCTTCCTTTTCCACCCGAACACAAAACAAAATCGCAAGCCATTGAGATCCATGGTCAGCCCCCGGCTAAGGTGCTTTTGTTTATGCAAAGCACCCAAAACTCATCCAATCTGGCCCCTAAAGATCCAACGCATATCCAAAATTTCGGAGCGGAAATATGCACAACCTTTTAAACTCCAAACAGACCTGAAAAAGAATAAAGCCTAGCAGTCTATAAAGTTTTGGGTCCGAAAAGGTGGTTATCCTCCGCGTACTTTTCCATCCGAAATCCATGCGATTGTGTAGGCAAAGGTGATCCCCGGTCAAACCCCAGCAAAGGTGCCTATTGTTTATCCAGCACACCCAAAACCCGTCCGATCTAGCCCCTTAAGATCAGACGCTTCTCCTTCATTTCGGAGCAAAAAGAAGCACATTCTTTAAATTCAAAATCGGACCCGAAAAGAATAGGCCCATCCATCTATAAAGTTTCGGGTCCAAAAAGGCAGTTATTCTCCATTTACTTTTCCACCTAAAATCCAAACAATTGGTAAGCGTGCAGTTAAGGTGCTCGTTGTTTAACCAGATCTTTTCTCCTATATTGAGCTCTTTTTCACGCCAAATTCTTCTTTCTCCACCTACGAAAGGCTTATTCTTCCGCTCTCTCCAGTTTCCTCTGGTCTTCCTTCGTGTTCAGACCTAGTGGTGTGGATTTCTTCCATGTCTTTATAAGCCTATCTCTGACAATCTTTCCGCAGTTTTCCCAAGGGTATTGAATCCCACTCATATCTTTTGTAACTGTCTTTGCATACCACTCCTTCATTCGCCAAACGATCAGTGAGCTTATTTGCTTTTTTGCGCACATGAACGAGCTTGGTTGGTCTCAAGGTTTGTAGGTCAGCATGTATGCGCTAAAAAACTTGCAAAAGCTGCCACTGTGTGGAAACCTTTTCGGGTGTTTTTCCATTGCAAAGCTGCTTGGCCACTTTAATGACCAATTCTAAGTCAGCGTCAATAATGGCATTATGAGAATTTGCCTTTATCAGTATTTCCAGGCACTGTTCTAAGGCCAGAAGCTCTGCCATGTTGTTTGATGACTATGAAAGATTTCCTTTATACATCCTTGCTCATCTCTGATAGCCCTGCCAAAACTAGCCATTCCTGGGTTACCTTTAGAGGCTCCATCTATGTTGATTTTCAAGAAACCCTAAGGTGGATGTTGCCAACAAACCTTACTAACGTTTATCTGTCTGGCATCCTTGTGTGTACTATGGGGAACAAGTGACTGGAGACCCAATCGCAACAGTATACTATGCTCATGGGCCCTAGTCAGATCCTTAGTAGGTCCCCCTAACATGGCCCCAACAGTTTCTTTGATCTGTCTTAAAGTCTGTGCAATAATTTTTTGGGTTGATTCAGATTTGCTTTTGAAAATCCTATTATTTCGTTCTTTCCAAACATTCCAGATTAGGAAGCCTAGAGCTAGAGTCCAGGCTCTGTTTATGAGCTCATTGCTAGAGAAGTTTCTTCTCCACCCACTCAGAGTGTTTGCAATGTTGAGGCCATCCGTGTCAATTTATCTGAAAAATGAGGCCACCCAATCCCATAATGTAGAGGTGAAAGGGAAAAGGTTGAGTAGGTGTTCCATCGTCTCGTCCTATGTACCACACAAATAGCATTTGGATGGACCAACAAAACCTTTCTTTAGAAGATGCTCCCATGTGATAATTTTCCTTTGTTTAACCAGCCATATGAATATCTTAATTTTCTTCCAATGCAGGTTCTGCCAAAGGCTCTTCCAAGTCTCATTTGGGTGTTGATAAGCACACCCTGTGTCTATCTGCTTGGCTTCTTTGAAGTTAAAGTTACCTTCTGTGTTCCTTCCCCATCTAAGTTGATCAAGCGAATTAGACACCAGAATTCTCCTTTGTTCCAACTCCATAGCCAGAGAGTCTACCTAAGCTTTCAAAGAACTCTCTTCTTGATAGCCTAGATCCTTCCAAGTTCTCCATTTTTCATTGCTCCTTTCCTGATCCCATAAATCCTTAACTAAATATAAACCTTTGTTGTCAATGTCATTATTGAGACTTCCCTAAATAGGTTTTGTTCTTTTTTCCAGTTGTCCTCCTAGAATCTTGCCAAGCTCCCATCCCGGATCTTCTAGAAACTATGCTTCTATTTTCCCAAGCATGATTCCAAATGTGGGAGCCCTTGATAACCCTAGACATTCAAATATGATCCTTCTCTAGCCAATTTTGTGCATATTTTTATTTCCAAACCTTTACCCAAGGGGATGTCGATTCCTTTAGCCATCTCCCAGAGTTTTTCACCTAAGACTCTGCTAAGTGTTTCAGGGTCATGAAGCCCCAAACCACCATGGGTTTTGGGTTTGCAGATCTTATCCCAAGCTACCAAAGCCCACTTATTTTTCTCCTTCCCTCTTCCCCAAAGAAAATCTCTTTGTATGTTCCTGATCTTCTGCATAAAACCTTTTGAGGCAAGTAGCGCTGACATCTTGAAGATAGGTATGGCTTGTAGGATAGCTTTAGTAAGTACAAGGTGACCTACTAAATTCAGAGATCTGCATGTCCACTTCCTTATTGTTTCCCAAATTTTGTTAAAAATTGACTCCCACACTTCCCTGCTCAGGGGTTTGTTAGTGAGGGGGATACCAAGATATTTAGAGGGTAACTAATCCCTTTGAAACCCTAGAATTCTGGTGAGGTTTCTTTGAATAGTAATGTCAGTGTTAAAAAAGAAAACTTTGGATTTGTCTAGGCTTACCTCTATACCAGCAGTGATGGCAAAGTCATTCAGGATTTGTTTAAAATATTTGGCTTCCTTAACCATGGGAATGCCCTACAGCATAGTGTCATCCACAAATTGTTTGTGAGTTGACACCTCACCATTAATGGTGAATTTTAAGCCCTGGATTCTTCCCTTAGCATTTGCCATTTTTATCCCTCTTCCTAGTCCTTCCATTATGAGCAAAAAGAGGAAGGGGGAGAGCGGATCACCTTGTCTTAGTCCCATGGAAGGTATGAAAGTACTTGAGGGTGAACCATTAAACAAGACTGACAAACTGGCTGATGATACCAGGGCCATGACCCATCTAATCCAATTGTGGTCAAAACCATAGGCTTTCAGCATTTCTTTGATATAATACCAGCTTAGCTTATCACAAGCTTTTGCTAGGTCAAGCTGTATGATCATTCCAGCTTGTTTGTTGCTTTTCAAGGAGTGGACCATCTCATGTGCTTGTATGATATTGTTGAGAATATGTCTTCCTTCTACATAGCCAGTTTGCTCCTCAGAAATGAGAGTTGGGAGAAGTGGCTTGAGTCTATTAGCGATCACTTTGGAAATGATCGTGTACACCACATTACATAGAGCTATGGGTCTGAATTCGTCTGGTTGCTTCAGAATGAGAGAAATGAAGGAGGCATTGATAACCTTCAGGACCGATTTGGATCTTCTTGATTCTTCCACTGCATCCAGGATGTCTTGTTTGACTGTTTCCCAGCAAGCTTTGAAAAAATCTACATTAAATCCATCCGGGCTAGAGGCTTTCCCACTTTGCATCTCATTGATAACTTCCCTGGCCTCATATTCTGATATTGGTCGATTGAGATTGTGATTATCATCCCTCATTACAAGCTTGGGGATGTACTTTGTGAATTTCTTAATAAACTATGACCTGTCTAAGATCAGCTCCATTGATATGCTAAGGAAGTGTTGCACTAGTGTAGACTCCATATCTTTGTGAGTAACCAGCTTTTTTCCTTGTGAATCTCTGAGTTTCAAGATTGTGTTATGTGACCTAAGACTTAGAGTTGATTTGTGAAAGAATTTAGTGTTTCTTTCCTCATCTTTAATCCATTGAACTCTTGATTTTTGTCTCTAGAAAATATCCTCTTGCTTGCCTCTATCATCCCATTCCTTCTGAAGAACAGTAGATTGTGAATTCCTCTCCTATGTGAAGCCATCTATGATCATAATCTGATTGATCCCTTTGATTTTCCAGCCAAGTATTTTTTGGCCTTGAAAATGTTACCAAACTGCTTTTTATTCCACTCTTTGAGTTTGAATTTGATGTATTTGATTCTTTGTTGTAGCACGTACATTTTAGTGCCTTGACAGGGCAACTTTTCCTTCCATGTTGCTAGTGAATTCAGGGTGAGAGAGCCAGACATTTTCAAATCTGAAAGGTTTGTTCCTTGGCGAGCCAATAAACATGGCTTCAAGTTGGACCGGCTATTGGTCTAATCCTCCATATGGAAGGATAACAGCTGACATGTTAGGGCCTGTGAGAAAAAGGTCTTCTAAGATTAAGAATCTATCCAGTTTGGAGGCAAATTGAGAAGCTCCCCCTCTCTTATTTTTCCATGTGAAGATGCCATTTATTGTTTCAACATCCACTAATATCATGTTATCTATGAAGTTTTGAAAGTCTGTAGAGTCTCTTCCTAGTGTTTTACTTCCACCTTTCTTCTTTGTAATAGATTTGATCATATTGAGATCACTTGCTAGAATCCAGGGTAGATTGGGATGTCTTCCTCTTAGCTCCTCCAAAGAGGTGAGAAACCTGAGTTTGTCTTATGGTATTTGAGGTCTGTAGACATTTGTCATCATGTAATGTTCCTTATCACCCACCGGCTGTATAACCATCGAAAGATAGTTCCTGGATGCTTCTACTTCCACGATGCTAAGTTTTTGGGGGTTCTAAAGCATTAGAATCGCACCCGCCGAGTTGTCTTCTTTGACTTCTAGATATTCAAACCTAATTAACCAATTATTGTTGATACCTTTGATTTTTTCCATCGAGCACTTGGTTTCCTAAATGAACACCATGTCCAGTTTTCCTACTTTTATTCTGTTATCACTCATATTTTCCTTAGAAGTTATTAAAATAAGGAAAGGATCCAAGGTAACTACAAACCAACTTTTAGACTCAGGTGCTAGCCCACCCAAATCCATAGAGGTCTCTCTCTTTATGATTTAGCTATGTTTGAATATATTTTAGGCTAGTATTAATGTTCAATGAGTTTGTTTTGTTTGAGAGTGGTGGAGTTCTTAAACAAATGGGAAAACTAGGCTTTTATGCCATTGGGCTATGGAGTCAATCAGGGATAATTCACTGGATTAAGTCAAATTGCTGAGGTATGAGTTCAACAGGAAGGACACCAGAGTAAAAAAAAACTTTTGGGCTTGAATGGGTGATAGTTCTGCACAAAACTAGAGGGAAATCAAGCCCCAAAGTTTATTTTTACTCTGTTATCCTGCCTGTTGAACTCATACCTCAACAATTTGACTTAATCCAGTGAATTATCCCTGATTGACTCCATAGCCCAATGGCCTAAAAGCCTAGTTTTCACATTTGTTTCAGAACTACACTGCTCTCAAACAAAAGAACCTCATTGAACATTAATAGTAGCCTAAAATCTTTTCAAATATAGCTAAATCATAAAGAGAGAGCCCTTTTTGGACTTGGATGGGCTAGCACCTAAGTCTAAAAGTTGGTTTGTAGTTACCTTGGATGTTTTCCTTATTTTAATAACTTCTAAGGAAAATCTGAGTGATAACATAGTTGCGACCATATTGGGGAAGAACAAATACTCAATTGAAGTAAACCTTTGAGAAACATGAAGTTTAAATTTAAAGCATCTTAAAGGATTATTAGAAGTTATTTTGAAAAATCCATAAAATAATAGCATTGAAAAGCTTGAAATCTGGCTTCAGGAAGAACTCATTACACTAGGGCTAAGCCTAACCCAAATCCTCCTCCTGTGTTTGAAAATCCCAACCTGATTCTGAGAATCATTAGAAGATAAGAAAGTTCATTGAGCCCCAGACCTTTGTTCAGATCACATTCATGTCCTGTTGAGTGGCTTTTCCTAGAAGATCTTCCTTTTGACGAACATTTTGAACTCTCTCTGTTTAGAACCACATCTGACAGTGAATTATTGGACCTAGTCCAAGATCCAGGATTCCTTAGAGAACTTGAAACCCAAAGAGCCAGTTTGTCAATTGATCAATATCTACAGAATTCCACTCAGTCATCTCTTGTCATTAATAGAACTCCTAAACTTTCTGAAAATACTTCTCTTTCTGCTAGTTCATCACTATTTCCTCACTCTTCTGAATTCCATTCCACCCCTCCCTTCATCGCTTCACTTCTCTCCCACCACTCATCACCCAACATCCCATCACCACCTCTAGTTCTTCCTCCACAACCCAAACATCTCATGTTACCCCATCTCTCGTCCATATTACTACCCAACCTAGAATCATGGCCAATAGATATGCTCCCCTTGTGATGCATGCTCCCCTAGGTGCCATGCCACAGGACTATCAGAGTAAAATTACTACTTTTGATGGCACTAGAACCTACACAACTCAGCAACACACTAAGAAAATGACCGACTATTTTGAGATATATGAAATTGACACAATTGACGTTCAAATGAGAATTTTTGTTCAGAGTCTGAGAGGGGAAGTTAGAAATTGGTTTAGATCTTTAGCGCCCCAAAGTATAGATAGATTAAGAGTTCTCTACCAACAATTCTTGAATAGGTGGGAGAAAAGGAAGGACCCCCTGCAAATTTTATCTGAATATGAGAACCTTAAGAGGGACCTCATGAAACCGTTCGGGACTATTACACTAGGTCCAATAGTGTTTATAGTGCCATTCCGCTCAACCTTAGACCCCCACCTGGTTTAGCCCTGATCAAATTTCCTAATGGATTTGATTCAGATATGGATTTCCAGTTAAGAGAAAGGAATCCCCCCACTCTAGAAGAAATGTAGAGTGTAGCAGTAAGTGTTGAGGCTAACCTACTTTCCAAAAGAGCCAAAGCTAGGAACGAGAGAAGAATACCTACAAAAGAATAGAATACACCCTTTGAACAAAAGATGGATGCTATAGTTAAAGGAATGGATAGATTTTTGGACAGATTTGAAATTATTGAAAGAAAATCTCCTTGGGATGGCCAGAAGGCTAATTCAAGGAGAAATCATAACTTTAGAAAAAATCAAAACCAAAATGTTGGAAAGAATATTCCTAACCAGAATATCAGACCACCTTTCCAAGAAAACTATGCAGAGGCCTCCGACTTAGAAGACCCTGAACAAGACACTCAGATAAATTTAATGGGTCTATATGATGAGGAAGATGTCTTCCTGACTTAAGATGACCAAGAGTCCCATGTATTGCAACAATTCCAAACCCAAACAGGAGAGTCATTTGATTTCAAATAGGGATATGATTCTACTATTTTTGAAGTACATAAGCAGTTGTTGTGACCACCAACAACCCCCCTTTTTGTTTAGTGTTATTACTAATACTAAATAAAAGGGGACCCTTAGTCAAAAAATTTCAAAAAATCAATTAGTGATTGTATTTCCTTTTCAATAAAACCTATCATCATAAACTTAAGAAAAGATTCTTGCGAAATCTAAAAAGCTTAAGTTTTGTGATGAAGGAAGGTAAAATCACTCCTTAAAAGATATCGCATCACAGAGAGGATGATAGTATGCCTACTTACAAGCTAAACTCCAAAATCGCGAGAATGCGATGCGAAACTACACAAGGATAAACATATATCGCATTGCAGGTCTTAGAAGCTCACTTATGATTAAAAATCACAGACAATGTCGATTTGCGATAGCGCATATCGCAAGATCACACATCGCAAGAAATTGCTTGACACAAAACATGCACATCTTACAATCATGCGATATTGCGACATGCGATACTGCGACATGCGATATTGCGACTATGTAATATTGCAAAATTACAATAAAGCAGAAAAGCAACCTCATAATAGGACAACAGAAAGACTCGCGATATTGTGATATTGCGATCTATGATTATGCGACATTGTGATACTGCGATCTGCAATATTGCAAAGAAAATCGCAAAATCGCTCCATCACAGATTTCTCAGGTCCACTATCCAAGAAAAAAGCGTTTTCCATAAAACGAGACTGGTCATGTGCTTTAATGCTCATTAATGAAGTAGTTGCCAGATGTTAATGAAATTTGGTTTCGTGTTTATCAAGAGCCAGTTCACGTAAGTTGGTATAATTTTGCATGTATTTGGAATTTATAGCTTTCCCGTCACTATTCCTTATCATTACTTTCACCTCACTTGTAAACTGCAGGAACGAAGAAAAAAAAGCTATACAAAGCAGTAAACAAGAAGCTATGGGTAAGAAAGGAAAAGCTCCAATGTTTGAGGATAAAGAAATGGCACCCCTATACACAGACACCACATGCAATAGAGAAGCAGGTATTTCCACCTGGGAAGGCATGTATAATCTACTCGGGGAAGAGGATCCTAAGGTAACGGAATTTACGGCTTCTGCAGGTTCATCAACATCGTTTGAAGCATCAATTGCAAACTTAGCTTGTTCATTTCTGCACCGGATAGCTGCAAGACCCAAAATTCTCCCCTACACAGACATGATTAAGTGGGTTTTGGATAGCGCCGATATTAAAAACAGACAGTTTAAAACTCAGGGCCAAGGACTGATCAACTCATTTTCTCAACAAGATGTGAAGCTTATGTATCATTTGCAAGAACCTCAGGCGATTTATAACAAACAGTTCGTGGAGAATTTTACCAGAGAAAATGAAGACTTGGTAGAATCCACTAAAGACTGGTCAAGGAGGGATGAACCGCTGAAAAAGGATAAACATGGTATGTATAGTACTGGTTCCCTCACTTCCCCATATTGCTTTGTTGCTGCTATGATCTGTAGGCTTTATGGGAGGCCAGATATTAACAATTTTTCATCCGAGTGGCTACCACTGTTGGATGCTGCCGTTAATTCTATCATTTTAGATTGGTCTAGAATATTGTCAGATAACTTAGCTATTACCATTGTAAATTACCGTTCTAAAAGAGATGCTTCCCAAAGAATTTATCCCCCATTTTATTTATCAACATATGTGATGGATACAATTTCCTATGTTTCAAAGTTTCTTGTAATGGGGTGGAAATGAACAACTCAAGACCCTCTACCCATTCATGTTTATCATAAAGAGTTGTGGGATTCTAAATTCCCCCCATTTTTCTACAAAATTTGTCATGGAGTCATGTTACCCCTCTACAAGACATTGTATGACAAAGATGCTCCAAGATGCTCTCCAGAAGCAGACGCAAACATACAAACAGACGTGAAATGGTTTGGAGAGGAATTGTTTACATATATTAGAGTCTTCGAAAGCGCTGCTTCCCCTCACATCTTACCTTTGTATGTTCCCGATAAACTCTTGGCAAGGGAAATTACTTATCAAACCTGCGGAGAAGGAGATTTGACTAAGGATTTAAAGGATAAGAAGAAAGCTATATGGCCATAATTTCCTGTAGCCTGTGGGGCCTTCTCATTGTTTGATATAGGTCACGCTTTCAAAGAAGTGAACAATATAACCTCTCTGCAATTATTCAAATTCACAACAAGACCGTTTGACCCTCACGATGTAGTTAAGAATTTCACTATCGCGGTTAAAATAAAAGTATTCATCAAAGAAGCAGATCCTTTTGATGATGTGTTTCAACAAAAAAGCATGCTTGAAGAAATTATAAATACAGCTCAAACGTGTTTCTCTCCAACAGAGTTTCAGAAATTCAAGACATGCAAGGAAAGAAGGCTAGCCAATATCCCTTTAGATAAGCTAAACTTAGAACCCGCGAGGGAACCCACTCCAAGCATTAACCTTAGTGAAAGTTCTGATATAGAAAAATCTAAATCCAAATCTGAGAAAGAAGTTTTAGAACACTCTAAAAAATCTGAAAGTGACCCTGGCAAGAGCGAAAGGCCAGTAAGGGATACTGCCCAATCAAAAGAGCCTGAACAACAAAAAGTGTTAACTTCTCCACATGAAGGTCCCCCCATTCTCATCAACCAACTACAATCAGATAGAACAGAGCTAGACAAAGAATGGCAAAACATCAATGATATGATCAATCTTGAAGGCCAAAGCGTAAAGACACCTGAAGGGAATGTACAGGCAACAGAAGAAATGGTCACAGGAACAATTGACGATATCTCGGACACATAACACATCCCTATTACCCCATCCTCTGAACCTGTACTCAAGATAGAGGAAATTCCTCCTCTTGATGTATTTTATAGTCCGCAACATAAAGCAGTAGTAAGAAGACAAAGGAAGAAGAGGAAATTGGAAAACGTGATATCTCATGACGCAGAGCAATTGGATGTCCTCTGGCGAGATCCTACTACTGATCCAATCGAGAATCTCACCAAATTATCCCAAATTGCAAGAGCTTATGCCTCTAGAACTATTGATAGAGCATCTGAAGTACAGCAACTACTAAAAGAAATAAAAGACCTAATACAAGTTTTGCGGCAACAGGTGCAACAAGCTAATGCTAATAACGAAGTACAGAAACAACTTGAGAGACTACAATAGGAATTCCAGCAGATGCAAATAGGCTATCAGAACAGTTTGGTAGAGAAAGACAAACAATTACAGGATATACAGGAAACGCACAAGGATGATCCCAAGCTCACAGAATCCATTTCCTTGAATGATCAATTACTACAGCAACAAGAAGCACTAAGCCAAAGAATATCGCAATGGAACTTGTATTTCAAAACAAGTGATACAATCACTAATCAAGTCGTAGATTTATGACATGATTATGATTTAGCTGATAAACGAGTGACTGAATATTTGGTTTGGCAGGAAACATAGGAGGGAAAAAGAGAAGGTGCACCAATAATAAATAACAAACATAAAGAAATGTTCTTCGACAAATGGGATACACAGATCAGAGAGGCTGAGCAAGCAGCGGAAGAAGCAGCTACAACGGCCAACAGCCTGATTGATTGCATAAATGAGAATTTGCATAGAGCAAATTCAGTCTCCGTAACCACTCCAGGATATCTGCCAAAAGTACAGAAGCTACAATTGGACTGGAGACAAAGGGCTCAAGAAAGGGCAGAATCGATTAGAAGATTGACTAAGTTGAATTGGGAATCTTACTGGGCTTATTTAGTAAAACCTCACAGCCAGTGTATGACTCTTAAAACCATCATCAATTCTGCCAAAAAGATGGCACCAGCTCTAGCATATTCTGTTTTCACGAGACAATTAAAGGCTGAAGTTGGCCAACTAACTTTGCTCAAACAAATGTTGAATGCTTGCGATATTAAGGAGTGAATACATAAATAGTTAGAAGTTAGCCCTAGATTTGATTTTAGAAATAATTTTACTTTATTTTTCCTAGAAACAGGACGGTCATTTAAACCGTATCCTAAATTTTTCTAAATAAGTTATTTTTAGACATAGTTAGTAGAATTTAAACCCTTCTCATGCATTTAGAGAGGGGTCCATAAATTTATCAAAAACTTGTCCTCGGGACATGAACTTTTGCACCCTCCGAGGAGGTTTTGGTGAATGAATGGAACAGGATTTATTGATTTTTGCATCTGAAATCTGCTACTGATGTTGCACTTTTTTACTCTTAGTTGATGTTGGATTGAGAAGAGATAAATCGTTATCGCTTGAAGCTCATGAGTAGAACTAGTTATAAATGGCACTTTTATCTCTTAACTGTTTCTATTTCATGTGTTAAAGTGATATTTAAATTCAGTTATTTATATGTTAATGTTTGAATGCCTGAGTTATCATTTGGAACTTTTGTACGATGATAGCAATTTATTTATGCTTAATATATGAGTAGCTTACTGTGTGATAATTTTTTCACAACTGTTTCACCTAACTTTTTATGTGAAGTGGTTTATATATATTGAATTCTTTTCTTATAATAGTTGAATGATCTTTATTACCGATTGTTATTAGAAATCATTATAGATCGCATAGAAGAAAGGTTATACCCCGGGTTAGTATAGATTTAGATGTTGTTGCTTTTTTAGAATACAATTGCATATCATTAGATTAAAGTTATAATTAGAAGCATCTCAATTAGAATCTTTTAAAGCTAGGAACATCAATCAATCTTACACACACACACAAATTGGGAAACTGGTCCCATTACCCCCAGTCTAACCCGCTATACCAAATGGAAAAGGAGCTATCAACCAAGGTCAGGACCGAGCGGGTATCCCCCTTGTTGTTGAACCAATTTTCGGGGCTTCAACAGTAGTATAATTTAAGAAGCAGAAAAAGTACTAATGCCCGGAACCAAACCAGAAAACAGGTCCTAATTAACCTAAAAAGGGTAAAATAGTTCCAGTGACAAAAACACTTCAGATCCTTTCTAAAACAAATCAAAATCCATCCAGCCCCACCATAGAAGATGTGTCTTATAATCAGCCCAATAATGAACAACCTTCCACTTCTCTTCCCTCCAAGGAAACGGTTGAAGAGTCTCCAAAGATAGTGTTAGAAAAATCAGCAAAGAATGTCCCAAATCCTGCAAGAGAAGAAAACATAGAAAACACTGCCACCAGAAGTCCAAAAGTTCAAATAGATAAAGTAATTATGCCCTTTAATCTTGGAGCAGAGGTGGCCAAGTTTAAAATTCCAGTTCATTTGACAAAAATGGTAAAACATGATGCTTACAGGTCTCAGATGAGCAAATCATTAAATGTCATTGAAAATGAAGATTCTGTAAATCTCTTTGATGACCAGCCCGAGCTGACTTTTGGCCCTGAAGTAAATGGGAAACCAATGGAAGGAGGGATACCACCCTTCTATGTCAGTCTCAATATCCATGAGAAAATTTTGCATAATGCCATGTTCGACTCTGGTGCTTCGTACAATCTCATGCCCAAATCTGTTATGGAGAAGCTTAACTTAGACATCACTAGACCCTATAGGGATTTATTTTCCTTTGATTCCAGTCAAGTGAGGTGTTTAGGGCTTATAAAGGATTTATGTGTTTCTTTGGTTCAATACTCTACCAAAACTATACTCATGGACATAGTGGTAGCAGACATTCCACCCAAGTATGGCATGTTGTTGTCCAGATCCTGGGGCGCCAAACTTCAAGGGTCTCTACAATTAGACATGTCATATGCTACCATATCCATTTTTGGACAACCAAAGAAGCTATATAGAGAAACTTTAATGAAATATGTAGTGAGTAGTCAGGAGAAGCCTCAAAACTTTCATATTTACTCAGTGCATTCTGTTATGGATTCCTTTGTTGGAAATAATACTAGGGGGGGGAGGGGGGGGTGAATCAGTATTATCAAATTCTTTTCAATTAATTTATTCTTCAGATATTGATCATTAGTTTTTATGTTATTACCATATAATAATGAGCAAGAATAAGGAAAAACAGATAATCACACCAAAGAACACCAGATATAAGGTGGAAACCCAATGTGGGTGAAAACCAACTGCTACAATATGTCACTATCTTCTTTCAATTAGAAACTTCTTTTACAATGATTTTGTACTGGTGCATTCATTTACCAGTACGCAGGCTGCAACCTACAGAGAGCTACAACCCTCTCTCGTTTTCCAGTCTCTCCTGGAAGGGAGCTACAACCCCCTTAGCTATTCTACTTCTTTGAGGACCACGTTTCATTAATTTTCAAACTGGATCCAAGAAGATCAAATAATCATCAAGTACATGTGAATCACCCAATCTCCTTATACAATCAACCAATGAATCACCCAACTTCTCAGAATGTGGTAAACAGAAAAGTAATACCAGAAAGGTAAACCCAGAACTCTACAGCAATAGATAAAAGGCAACCAATAGTTATTTCAAAAGGGATCCACAACTTCACCAATAGCAACTTGCAGATATCTGTAGTTCTTTTGTGCCTAGACTGCGTAGATCCGCACCTGATCCATCTTGTGATCTACGTACCACTGCACTTAACCCTTATGTTGAACTGTGTACCACTGCCGAGATCCGTACCTGCACTGTCTGCCTGACAGCGCACCTCCGCACCTGATCCTTCTGTTTCTCTACATACCCACACAACAGAACCTTCTGTCGCGCTACGTGCCTCCGCACCTGCGCCTTCTGATGCACTGCATACCTCCACACCTGTGCCTTCTGATGCACTGTGTATCTCTGCACTGTGCCTTCGCTGCCTTGCGTACCTCCGCACCTGAGCTGTGGATCGCCTGCGGACCTCCAAATAAAGCCAAATTAATAGTCCTCCAATGTACCACAGATTGTCAGATCCACAGATCTGATCATGCACCCAAGAGATCACACCCTATCAATAGATCTGCCTTGCACTTTACAGATTTCACCTTGATTTAGATCTAGCTTTTTAAACCGATTACACAAAATTTCAGATCTTAAGATATTCAAATTTCACAAGTTTCTAGCCAAGATATCTCCTTTCCTTTTTATAGGCAAGCCCTTATTCAAACCATGGGGCAAAACCATCATAAACCAATACAAGGGATCCAAACCAGGGTTCAATAATTTAGATCTATACCACGGACCAAAACCATAGGATCATGAACGACGGGCTAAATACCAAGGGCCAAACATAAGAATTCCCACGTGTACGCACTTTTCTGCATTGGAGTGAGTGAACTGGGGTCTGCACCTTCTGAACGGAGCACCTGCGGGTATTTCCGCACTTCTTGGTCGGCGTACCTGCGGGTCCGCAGCTTCTCTTAGGATCACCTGTGGGTATCTTATTTTCTATGATTTTGAGAGCCTGAACAGGGATCTGCCACTTGAGTGAGTTTCCATCAAGTACAACACCTGTACCATAGTGCCAAACCAGAATCATAATGTCAACAATCTCCCCCTTTGGACTTGATGGCAACCTCAAGATCCTCAACGCCATTCTCCCCCTTTGACATCAAGGGCAAAGGGTTATGCTCCCCCTGAGAACATGCTTAATTCTTTGCTTTGCTGATCATGCTCCCCCTGACTATAGACCAGATCTGCACAAGAAAAATTTATGCAAGAAGAACCATAATCCACCATACACCATAAATGACCGTGAAAGAGATAGAGACATATTAGCAGCAATATGCAGATCAGCATCCATGTTCTCCTTCTGTACATTCTTCTTCAAGATCTTCTAACATAATGCCAACAATGCATTATATATGCTCCCCCTGAACCTGTGCCATTCGATCTTCAACCAATCCATAAACCAGTAAATGTACGCATATACCCCATATGAAACTCGCGTACAACCAACAATCTCTTAAATAGATGAGATTCAACAACAAGATGATGCATCAACTACCCCCAGCTTTTGCCTGAGGTATTCAAAGGTCTCCCTAGGTAATGGTTTGGTGATTATATCAGCAACTTGTTCCTTAGAAGGAACATACTCCAACTTGACCTTTTTTTCAAGCACTTGTTCCCGAAGAAAGTGATACTTGATCGGTATGTGCTTGGTTTTTGAATGCATGATTTGGTTCTTTGAAATGTTGATTGCACTTGTATTATCACATAAGATGGAGATAGGTGGTGTACAAGTGATTTGAAAATCCTGCAAGGTCTACATCATCCAAAGAAGTTGAGTGCAGTAAGATGCAGCAGACACATATTTCGCTTCAGCTGTAGATAAAGCAATCGAACTTTGTTTCTTGTTGAACCAAGATACTAATCTGGAACCCATAAAGAATGCACCACCACTTGTGATTTTTCTGTCATCCACGCTTCCATCCCAGTCTGCATCTGTATAAGCATGAAGAGTGAGATATGTATTTCTAGGATACCATAAGCCATAGTTTTGAGTTCCTTGAAGATACTTGAAAATTCTCTTCACTGCCTGAAGATGAGTTTCCTTTGGATTTGCCAGAAATATTCCAACTATTCCCACTGCATGCATGATGTCTGGTCGGGTACCTATCAAATAAAGTAGACTTCCAATCATAGATCTATAGGTTGGCTGATGCGCTGCTGCTGATTCATCATTTGCACTGAGGCTGCATCCTGTAACCATGGGGGTACATACTGGTTTTGCATCTTCCATGCCAAATTTCTTCAAGATTTGCTTGAGATACTTGGTTTGAGACAAAAAGATACCATCTTAATTTTGTTGGATTTGCAAACCAAGAAAATATGTTAGTTCTCCAAGCAAAGACATTTCGAATTCTTTCTGCATCACCAAGGCAAAGTTTTGACTCATAGCTTCTTCATTACTGCCAAAGATAATATCATCTACATACACAACAAGAATTAGCAATTTGGCATTTTCAATTTTTATATAAAGATTGCTATCTACTGATCCTTTTGAAAAACTTTGTTGATGAAGATATTTGTCCAAGCGGTAGTACCAAGCCCCTGGAGCCTGTTTAAGACCATAAAGAGCCTTTTTCAGTCTGCATACAAGATTTTCAACATTCCCAAGAATGAAACCATCTGGCTGCTCAATGTATACTTCTTCTTCTAAGTCTCCATTCAGAAAGGCTGATTTCACATCCATTTGAAATACTTTGAACTTCTGAAAGCTTGAGAGAACAAGGAACATTCGGATGGCCTCAAGTATTGCAACAGGAGCAAAGGTTTCTTCAAAGTCTATTCCTTCTTGTTGAGCATACCCTTTACGAACAAGTCTGGCCTTGTTTCTAATTACTTCCCCATTTTCATTCAACTTATTTTTGAAGACCCATTTTGTCCCTATGACATTCTTATCTTTTGTTCTAGGAACCAACTCCCAAGTGTTGTTCTTTTCGATCTGCTCAAGTTCTTCATCCATTGCCTTGACCCAAAATTCATCTTTGCATGCCTCTCTTACATTTTTTGGTTCAGTGGAGGAGAGTAATGCTAGATAGCTTGAAGCTTCTGCAATTGT
This sequence comes from Pinus taeda, assembly GCA_000404065.3. NCBI lineage: Eukaryota > Viridiplantae > Streptophyta > Pinopsida > Pinales > Pinaceae > Pinus > Pinus taeda. The sequence goes on along the minus strand of APFE030113586.1, from coordinate 69,661 downwards.
TCTTCTTGTTTGTACGCCTGCCTCTTTTTGCCCCAAAATTTGAGTTTCTGGATGATTCTTTTGAACATACCTGGATGGAGTCTTCTCTTCTATCCTTGTATGTTCCTCTGATGCCTCTTGAGGTTCTTCTTCATCTTCAGTCTGATTTGAAGGGTAGTCTTCATCCTCTTCAATATTTTCATAATTTACTTGCATAGGAATGTTTCCTTTTTCATCAACCACTACATCAACGCTGTCAACAATTCTTCCAAGTCTTTTACTGTAACACTTATATACTTTGTTGTGGGGAGAATAACCAAGGAGAATGCCTTCATCTGCTCTATGTTCATGTTTGCCAAGCTGTTCATCATTATTCTTAATATAGCATTTACTTCCAAAAATTTTGAAATGTTTCACCGAAGGAATCTCACCATACCAGAGCTCATGAGGAGTTTGAGTGTTGTTCACTCGGACATTTGTTTTGTTGAGAATAACAACCACAGCAAATGCAACTTCACCCCAGAAGGTTGGGGGAGTTCCAGACTCATCAAGCATAGCACGAGCCATTTGTTGAACTGTTATGTTCATCCTTTCCACCACTCCATTTTGCTGAGGAGTCCTAACTGTAGAGAATTCCCTTCTTATTCCATGTTCTTCACAGAAATTGAAAAATTCATTTGAGGTA
>APFE030113586.1:4663-68987 GCA_000404065.3 Pinus taeda | reverse complement strand
CTTCCAAAAATGTTGAAATGCTTTATCGAAGGAGTCTCACCATACCAGAGCTCATGAGGAGTTTGAGTGCTGTTCACTCAGACATTTTTTTTGTTGAAAATAACAACCACAACAAATGCAGCTTCACCCCAGAAGGTTGCGGGAGTTCCAGACTCATCAAGCATAGCACGAGGCATTTGTTGAACGGTTTTGTTCATCCTTTCCACTACTCCATTTTGCTGAGGAGTTCTAGTTGTAGAGAATTCCCTTCTTATTCCATGTTCTTCACAGAAATCGAAAAATTCATTTGAGGTAAACTCCCCACCTCTGTCAGACCTGAGGCACTTAATTTTGTGATCTGATTCGTTTTCAGCCAAGGCTTTGAAATATTTGAATTTTTCGAATGCTTCGTCTTTGTGTTTCATAAGTCCTAACAAAACCATCCTGGAGAAGTCGTCAATGAATAATATAAAGTATTATGCTCCCCGAGGTGACCTTGTCCTAAATGGTGCACATACATTTGTATGGACTAGCTCAAGAGGCCTGCTAGCTGAACCTTCCTTCTTAGGGAAGTTAGTTCTGGTTTGTTTACCAAACTGACATGATTTGCATATAGTGTTGTCAGGAATTTTGATATCTGGAAGACCACGAACTGCGTGGTACTTGCATGCTTTCCTTATTTGAGAGAAGCTTAGATGCCCCAACCTCCGGTGCCATAACCAGTGTTCATCATCCTTACTCAAATAGCATTATTGTTGTCCTTCTTCAAATATGTATAAATTATTTGGAGTTCTTCTGCCTTTGATCACTGTTCTTCCTGTATCAAGATCACGAACACTACATCCATCTGATCGAAATATTACCTCGGTTTCATTATCGCACATCTGACTGACGCTCAATAGATTATGCTTCAATACATCAACATACAAAACATTTCCAGCTTTGACAATTTCTTTTAATTGAGCAGTGCCTTTTCCTTTTATGACTGCAGGGGTATCATTTCCAAAAGAAACTTTCTTTTGATTTTATAAAACACTATATGATTCAAGTTTTTCTTTATCACCTGTCATATGCTTTGAACATCCACTATTAATGTACCATTGATTTTCTTGACCTTATACATATAAAGCTATCCCACATCTTTCTAGTTGCGGTTTCTTCATTCTCCATGTTCCGACGCTTGAGTTTTGTTCCTTCTGAGTTGTCTTCCAAAACCTGCTCCTACATTCAGAATCTTCATGACCAAAGTTATTACAAATAGAACATTCAATTTCATTTTCAAGGGCGGAAAAGTTGTTATGGGTCCTTTTCGTGATTCCAATCATACTTCTTTGTTTTTGAGCTTCTCTAGTCATGATTGTCTTATAGGAAACACATTGAGCTGCTTTGTGGCCAAATCTATGGCAAGAGAAACATTGGCCATTGAAGAAACTCCTCCGATTATCAAATCTTCCTGTCAAATGCTTGTAGTTTCTATTGTCATCCATTCTTGAGGCAAATTGAGAAGATTTTACCTGTGACTGGTTGTAGCTTTTGTTCATCCTTAAGGTGGATTGCCCCTGATTTACCTGGTAGTATTTGTTTATCCTTGATGTAATTCGTCCCTGTTTTACCTGGTGATCTCCATTGGGATTTTGCTCATTCCTCCTTGCTGCATTGAGATAACTGTTTGAGGTGGATGCTTGAGATGCTTCTCCATTATACCCCAAACCTGTCTTGATTTACGAAGAATGTACATTAATAATCTCATCCAGAGTTTCAAACCCTTTAACAAATTTAAGATTAAGAGTCTTTGTTTTCTCAATTTCTTTTCTAAGGCCAACAATTTCACATTCTAACTTCTCAAGAGATTTTTCTTTTTCATCAAGTTGGAATTGTAGAGTATCAATGATCACATTCTTTTCTTCTAAACATGTTTTGAGTCTAGAAATCTCTTCATAAAAGCAATCCATATCTATAACATCCATGTAATCATCATCTTCAAAAGCCATTAAAAATTTAAAGTTATTACCTCGTTCATCTTCATCACTATTTGAAAGACCATCACTATCTTCATGAGTGTAGTAACTTTTCTTAGTTACATTCTGTTTCTTGTTCCATCTAACAGGTTCCTTCCCTTTGTCAGTTTTATCCTTATGAGTACATTTGGCAGCATAGTGACCGACTCTCCCACAAGCAAAACATTTGAAAGGAAACTTACCTCTGAATCTTCTAGTACCCCGTTGAAGGTTTTTGACAAAATTTGATTCTTCTTCCTCTTCTGACGCATGTCCTAACTCATAGTAGTCTCCTTTGCTTGAATCCTTGAAAGTTGCTTCTCTCCTGTCTGGTGGTCCTCCTTTCCTCATTTCATAAGCAGTTGGAATCCCGTGTAGCTGTGACATGGTAAGGTTTCGAAGATTCTCCTTATCTTCTATTGCAGAAACTTTAGATTCAAACCTAGGGGACAAAGATCTTAGAACTTTTTCAACCACAACAGCCTCTTTTATTTCTTCACCCAAGTTTTTCATACAGTTAACAATCTCATCTACACGAAGGAAATAGTTAGCCACACTTTCATCATTATGCATTCTAAGATTTTCATACTGAATTTTGAGGGTTTGAAGTTTTGCTCATTTTATCTGATCGTCTCCTTCATAGCTTAGTACAATCTTGTCCCATATTTCTTTTGCGGATTTATACTGCATAACCTTGACAAATTATGATTGAGATAGACATCCTAATAAAGTATTGACCACCTTTGCATTTGTTTCATATTTCTTCTTCTCAGCCGGATCTGTAGGAGTTGTTGATGGAAAAGTATACCCTGTATCTATAATATCCTAGACTTCTGTACCAAGAGATTGAAGATAGGCAGTAACTCTTACCTTCCAATATACGAAATTTTTCCCATCAAAAATCGGTGGCTTGATTGATGCTTCCCTCTCATAGTTGCTCATGGTGAAAGATCTTCCTTCAAGTGATCAAGCTTCTTCTGAAGGACCTGCTCTTATACCAATTGTTGGAAATAATACTAAGAGGGGGGGGTGAATCAGTATTATCAAATTCTTTTCAATTAATTTATTCTTCAGATATTGATCATTAGTTTGTATGTTAGTACCATATAATAATCAGCAAGAATAAGGAAAAACAGATAATCACACCAAAGAACACCAGATATAAGGTGGAAACCCAATGTGGGTGAAAACCACCTGCTGCAATATGTCTCTATCTTCTTTCAATTAGAAACTTCTTTTACAAAGATTTTGTACTGGTGCAGTCTTTTACCAGTACACAGGCTGCAACCTGCAGAGAGCTACAACCCTCTCTCGTTTCCAATCTCTCCTGGAATGGAGCTACAACCCCCTTAGCTCTTCTACTTCTTTGAGGACAATGTTTCATTAATTTTCAGACTGGATCCAAGAAGATCAAATAATCATCAAGTACATGTGAATCACCCAATCTCCTTATACAATCAACCAATGAATCACCCAACTTCTTAGAATGCTATAAACAAAAAAGTAATACCAGAAAGCTAGACCCAGAACTCTGTAGCAATAGATAAAATGCAGCTAATAATTATTTCAAAAGGGGTCTGCAACTTCACCAATAGCAGCCTGCAGATATCCAAAATTCTTCTGTGCCTAGACTGCGTAGATCCGCACCTGATCCATCTTGTGATTTGCGTACCATTGCCGAGATCCACACCTGCACTGTCTACCTGACAGCGCACCTCTGCACCTGATCCTTTTCTTTCTCTGTGTACCCACGCAACTGAACCTTCTGTCATGTTGCGTACCTCCGCACTTGCGCCTTCTGATGCACTGCGTACCTCCGCACTATGCTTTTTGCTGCCCTGCGTACCTCTGCACCTAAGCTGTGGATTACCTGTGGACCTCCAAATAGAGCCAAATTAACAGTCCTCCAATGTACCACAGATTGTCAAATCCACAGATCTAATCATGCGCCCAATAGATCATGCCCTATCAATAGATCCACCTTGCACTTTACAAATTTCACCTTGATTTAGATCTAGCTTTTTAAACCGATTACACAAAATTTTAGATCTTAAGATATTCAAATTTCACAAGTGTATAGCCAAGAGATCTCCTTTTCTTTTTATAGGCAAGCCCTTATTCAAACCATGGGGCAAAACCATCATAAACCAATACAAGGGATCCAAACCAGGGTTCAATAATTTAGATCTTATACCACGGACCAAAACCATAGGATCATGAACGATGGGCTAAATACCAAGGGCCAAACATAAGAATTCCCACGTGTACGTGCTTTTCTGCATTGGAGTGAGTGAACTGGGGTCCGCACCTTCTAAACGGAGCACCTGTGGGTATGTCCGCACTTCTTGGTTGGCGTACCTGCGGGTCTGCAGCTTCTCTTAGGATCACCTGCGAGTATCTTATTTTCTATGATTTTGAGAGCCTGAACAGAGATCTGCCACTTGAGTGAGTTGACATCAAGTACAACACCTGTACCATAGTGCCAAACCAGAATCATAATGCCAACATCCTTTATTCTCTATAATGCATAAACTAATCCAGAAGATACTCCAAGTGATATAGTAGCAGAACCAAAAGAAATTCTAAAAGAAAAGTCAACTGTCCAAATTTAAGAAATATAAAATGGAAAAGAAAATCCAGATGCCTTAGCTAAAAAAGAGTCCACTACCCCGAATGAAAACTATGAACATGAAATTTTATGGCATTTAGAGTTTGATGGTTCAGTAAACAAACTAGGTGCCGGGGAAAGGGTATGGATCTATAACTTAGAAAATGATCACGTAGAAAGTCATGCCTATAGGTTAAATTTCAAATGCACAAACAATATGGCAGAATATGAAGCACTCCTGCTAGGCCTCAAGTTAGTCAAAGGATTAGGAGCTATAAGGGTATCAATCATGGGAGATTCTGAACTGATAGTTAAACAGATTAATGGAGTTTACATAACCAGAGACCCTAGATTAGGACTTTACATAGGTACAGTTGTAGAAATCCTTAACACTTTTTTAGAAACCAAGCTTGCAACCATTCCTAGAAAGCATAACATGCAAGCTCATAGCCTGGCTATGTTTTCCAACACCTGCGAATTGTCTTTTCAGCCCAATCACTAGTATACTACTAAGGTTAGGCATAGGCTAGTTATACCTGATAATCTTAAGAAATGGCAAGTTTTTGAAAATGGTAATCAGATTAATCACTTTCTGACATTAGATGAAGAATTTGCTAGCATTAATATAGATGTAGACATAGTTTCATATTTTGATCACACTAATGATTTAGACATTAACAAAATGGAAGAAAACTCAATAAACATGCTTCACCCTACTAAATTCATGAAAACAGATATTCAGGACTTAAAGCAAATGGATATTGATGAAATAATTGATCATGAAACTGAAGTCATAAATCTCAAAGATAACCAATTACCCAAGGGATTGACTCCTTTGGAGGACTTATCTGACTCCAATGATATTCCTAAAAAGTCTAAGATGGAGACCTTGAAAGCAGACATTGAAGAATGCAACATAGGAACTCAAGAGAATCCTAAGCTGATAAAATTGTCTAAATCATTACCCCCTGATGAAAAGCTGAAATATATTGAGCTAATGAAAGAATTCCAGGATGTTTTTTCCTAGAGTTACGAAGACTTAAAATCCTATGATACCAGTATTATACAACACACTATCCCTTTGAAAGAAGATTAGAAACCTTTTAGGCAAAAGCTAAGAAGAATTAATCCTGCTTTATTACCTTCCATTGAAAAAGAGATCAAATGAATGTATGAAGCAGGAATCGTTGCCCCCATTAGATTTTCAGATTGGGTATCTAATCTTGTCCCTACAAGAAAGAAAACATGAGAAATCAGACTGTGTGTTGACCTTAGAAATGTGAACAACATCTCACTCAAAGACAACTATCCCTTACCTAAAATGGATCACATACTACAAACGATAGTAGGTTCTACAAGGATTTCACTTTTAGATGGATTCTCAGGTTACAACCAAATTTTAGTCCATCCTGATGACCAAGCAAAAACTGCATTCACAACACCATGGGGCACCTTCATGTATGTCAAAATGCCCTTTGGATTGAAAAATGTAGGAGCCACCTTTCAAAGGGAAATGGATATTACCTTTGCAAAGGAAATCCATGATTTCTTGGTTATATACCTTGATGATATAACAGTTTTTTCAACGTCAGATCAACAACACCTGGATCATCTTAGGCAAGTTTTTCTTAAATGCAGAAAATATGGCATCTCTCTGAACCCAAAGAAATCTTTATTTGGGTTGGAAGAACGAAAATTGTTAGGCCACACTATCTCTAAAGATGGAATCTGAATTGACCCAACCAAGCTTGAAGCTATCTTGCAAATACCTCACCCAAGAAACATTAAAGAACTTCAGTCATTTTTAGGAAAGATAATTTTCTTAAGAAGATCCATCTCTAACTTAGCTGAACTAATTAGATTATTGAATAACATGTTGAAAAAATATTCGGCTATTAAGTGGACAGTAGAGGCTAAAAAATCATTCGAAAAAATAAAATTAGCCTTAACTTGGACTGTATGTTTTAACCCCGTACAGAAATTACTTACATACGAATTCTAAAACAAAGAAAATAAACAATGCGAGAGCATAACACATAAAACACATATAAACAGAGATTTCCCATTGGATCCCAAAACCGGGACTACCAGCTTGATTTTTCATTATGTTCCTTTCAATGTTACAATACATATTTATACATGCCGAAGCATCCAATACCATGGACCGACAACCATCGCGTCCAAAACCATGGACTGAAAACCATCGCATCCAAAAAACATGTGCGAAAATCATGCACAAAACCATAGGTGGGTCCGCCCAACCTAACATAGGGTCCAAAACCAAAATTTTCCGGTCAAAGTGGGGTTATGGGTACCCCTCAAACCCCTTGTTAACTATGTGGAAAGAATATAACACAACCCAACATGAAAATGGTTTAAAAACATAGTAGCCAATTCACCAAATGAAAAAAAGGTACCCCCACTAAGCTCTATATACCACTTGGCAGCATTTTTAGTTAAGGTGCATTGGAACAATCTCAACCTGATTGAATCGTCAATTAGGGAGTTAGATGAACACCATAAATGGAATTTTTTATATAGTCAGCCAGATCCTCCCTAGAATTTCCTTCAAATTTTGGAATATTTGATGGAAGTTTAGTGGGAATCGGAGGCCAAGATGGATGATCCAAGATCTTTTGCTTAGAGATGTATTAAAGAATTACATGAAAATTTTTTTCAGCTTAACCATACTTAATGTGCACATGAGAGAAGAGAAGAAACACATAAGGCATGAAAACAACACAAGAGACTTGAAAATAGAATTTGCCCAATTTGGACTATGTCTCTGGGCCTTGCTCGATCAATGGGGAGGCCTTCATTCATTAAGTGGCATAAAAGAGAAAGACATACAATCAACATTTACATAAGGATTCTTCTACCTCCAATCTGGAAAATGTCTAAAAATGGAGAGATATGTTGCAGAAACTAACATCACCCTTGATTTCCTGTCGCCGAGAGGTGCAAAATCGATATAAAACTTTCCCAATTCTAACACTGGACCAAAATTGACCCTCTAAAAATGTGCTCAGGCAAGGTTCTGCCCCCTGCCATAGGCTACTTAGGGTTCCACCCTCCTGCAAATCATCCACCTCAAAAATCGTGAAGCTCTCTACCCTCAGACACACTATGCATAAGAGTTTAAATATCATTTCTATGGGCGGAGGTCCCAAGGAGGACCATTGGCTTACTGGCTAAACTAGTCGGTTGGTTGAGGAGGGGTCGGGGGATCAAATATTGCCCCTCCCTTTTTTATTACATAAACATTAATTAAGTTGTAACGAGGGTGGATCCACTGATCTAATGGGCCACTCCCCCAAACTCCTACCAGCATATGTGTTAACAATAATGTGGAGGTGGTGTGGAGGGGCGATAGGGTTGACTGCCTGCCCCCCAACACTATTATGATGTTTAGCTGTGGTAGGTTCCAGGGGCAGTGGGGTCATGACTGCCCATCCCATATATATGTATTTATTTATTACAAGGTGGTTCCAGGGGTGGCGGGGTCATGTCCACCTGCCCCACTTTTGTAATTTTTTTTTTTTGTTTTTTAAAATACAATTGGATCCCCCAAGGCAAGTTTTGGGGCTTAAATCCCAAGTTTTGACTAAGTCTAATGTAAAGACTCCATGATTTGTGAGTGCAGAGTGCAAAGTTGTAATTGAGTCATAGGGTTGTCCACCCTTACTATTGTAATGTAGTGTTGGCTTGAGAGTTCTACCCATGGTCCACGGACTATGGTATTGTATAATAGAGTGAGGCTCTAAGTGAAAAGGGACATCGAACAATATAAGAGAAGATGAATCATTGAGTCTAAGTTGAAGTGTAAAGTCGAGTCTTTTGGTTGTAGAGTAGGAGAAGGCTCTTTAGTTGAGTGCATAGAGGCCTAGTAGTCCACAGCTAAGTGCGCAGACTCCTGCAACTGAGTGCGCAGGATGAGTTGAGTCTGTAACCATTGAGAAAATAATAAAGATAAGTTTCTTATCATACTGTGTGCCTTATTCATGTTTTATACATTGAAGTATATTAGGTATGAATTGCAAGTTTACTGTTTATTTGCTGCGTGAAATTATATGAATGTGTTGAATAAGCGAATATAAGATAAGCATCTGTTTACATGAAGTTAACTAATAGTTATAAGAAGATAAGTAAGGTTTGCAGTGTAACTTAGGAAAAGAGTACAGATCGCTACCTTAGCAGTGCAGAAGCACCCTAACCCCTGGCTAGGGATGCGCAAAGGCGATTATAATAGATCATGAAGGCCTCACAGGTCAGGAAAGTGCGCGAAGTGACTTGCGTGAAGGTATTCATAGTTGGACTAAATCGACCCCTTAGACATCTCAAGGGTACAAAAACTTGGTTCTAGCATCCCCCCATACTACTTTGGGTGAGACCTCAATCCGCACTCCACGGGATGTTGCTGAAAGGGCTAGTAGTACAGGGATTTGTTTGGCTAAATAACTCCAAACCTGGGTCAGGCCCCATTAAGCCAACAAATTTGTAACATAAACAACCCACAGCCACCATTAAATGGATCTTCACTATACATCAACCCAATAATAAATAAACTTTGGCATTATCATTACTTTCCCATAGCTCAATTCCATAAACAATTGGTTGTTCCCATAGTTCAATTCCATGGACAATTGGTTGTTGGATGGAAATAATTTTAGTATTACTTATCGACTAAATTGCCTAAGTCATGTTGCTGTTATGACTTTAAAGTTTGACAAAATTTGACAAGTAAAATTTGAAAATAAAATTTGGTATGAAGTTTGACGTACTAAAAAAATTAGTCTCTCAAAGGTCTACGATAGAGTGAATTGCACTTACATTAGTCTTATTCTTACTCAGTTGTGGGATGGATACTGTGGCGATCAATTTGATTATGTGATGTCTTCAATCAGTCTCTTTCATGGTTCCAATTAATGGGTCCCCTCTTGGTTATTCAAAGCTTCGTGAGATTCCCAAGTTATCTCAAGTGTTTACTTATTCTACTAATCAATTACAATTATCGTCGCGTAAACTGATATTCTTACTTGCATTCAATTAACAAATATAATCACATACATTCACACATCAAATAAACATTGTAATATAACCTAGATCATAATGCAATATAATCAGATGCATTAACAAAGACTAAATACACAGTAATTGCAAAATACTTCTCTTTATTGATATCTCCAATTCAATATAGACTCTATCCACCCTGCGCACGCAACTGCAGGGGTTCACGCACTCAGCTGCGGACTTCTACCCTAGGCCTCTGCGCACTCAGCTGTAAAGCCTCTACCTATGTTAAGACCCGAGAATACTTAGAACTTCTCCACACTACTCCGCTACTAACTCTTGTCTTCTTTTCTTACTACCTAGAGCTTACTTACTTAGCTCCTTTTTATACAATCCCATGGTCCGCAGACCATGGGTAGATCTTTATAGCTGACTTGACACTTTACAAAATAAGGGTAGACAACCCTTTATGACTCTTGACACCTTCGCACTGCACAACCACAAAATGCGGAGAATTTACAACTTTCTTACAAAATTGTCCCTAAACATGGGATTTTAGCTCCAAAACTGCTCTTGGGGGAACTCGTTCCCAACAATAGTCTACTAACTCATAGGCACCTTTTTGTAAAAGTTGTTTGACAATATATGGACCATGCCACATTGGTTCGAATTTCCCAGCTCCCAATTTGTCATTGCCTTGATCATAAAGCAAGACCAAGTCACCCTCAGCAAAAATGCAGGGAGAAACAATTCGATCATATTGAGCTTTAACTCATTTCTTTTGGGCTTCAATTACTAACATTGCAAAGTGGCGAGTTTCATCGAGCCTTTCGAGGTAAAGTAAACGTTCATCTTCAAGTGAGGTATCATGGAGTAATTTGATGGCTAGTTTCAGTGAAGGAATTTCACACTCAATTGGAAGAGTTGCCACTAGACCATACACCAGCTGAAAGGGTGTGAATCAAGTGGTAGTCTTAGTTGCAGTTTGGTAAGCCCAAAGAGCTAAAAATAACATAAGAAGCCAATTTTATTTATGCATCCCAATGGTGCGTTGAAGCATAGTAACCAAGAATTTGTTGACTACCTCAACTTGGCCATTGGCTTGTGGATAATAAGGAGTTGAGTTGTCGTGATGCAAACCCAACTGAGCAGTGAGATCTACCATCATTTAATTTCAGAAATTAGATCCGTGATCAGTAATGGTGGCTTATGGGACACCAAATTGATCTATGACATGGTTGAGAAGAAATTGAGCAACAGTTTTACCGTCAGTATCACGTGTGGGCATCCCCTCGACCCATTTAGTGAAATAATCAATGGCGACGATGATATAACCATGCCCCCAGGTCGAGCAAGGGTTACATGTCATGAAATCAAAACCCCATTTAGAAAAGGGGATGATAGTAACAACTGGGTGTAGGGGTGCGAGTGGAGCACGCTGTTTATGGTTGTAAATATGGTAGGCGTGACATTTTTGGATTGCTAAAATGCAACCTTTAAAGATAGAAGGCTAGAAATAACTGTCATGAAGGATTTGCTAAGCAGTGGCATACCCTAACATGTGACCACCACAAGCTCTAGAATGGCAGTCATTGAGGACTTTCTTAGCTTCTTCGAGTATCAAACATCTATGAAGGATAACATTAATACCAACATGGTACAAACTATCGCCAGTGATTCGATATGGTTGGGACTGATGTCGAATGTGACGACGTTCAGAATTGGACAACTTTGATTGAAAAGTTTGGGTTTGGAGATAGACAATAATATCCCCGTACGATGGGTTAAGAGTGTTGATGAGAAAGAGAGTCTCTTAAGGAATGAGCTCATCAAAAGTCGTAGATGTGGTTGCAGAGGGAAGGTCACAAATTAACTTAGTGAAAACCAATGATTTCTTTGATTTAGTGGTAGAAATCTCCAAATCAAACTCTTGAATAATAACAATCCACTTAGAATATTCCCCCCCCAGCAACTGACAAGTCATGATGTAGGTCATGGGGTAGAAATCGGAAATCACAATGGTTTTTCGTAAAGAATATAATGTCGAAAGCATTGAACATCATGAACAAATACTAAAGCAAGTTTCTCGACACGGGAATATCAAGTTTCAGTATTGATAAGATTTTGGCTTAAGTAGTAGATCATGTGTTCATTTCCATCATCATCATCTTGCACCAGTACCATGGAAATAGTACTATCAGTTGTGGCAAAGTACAAGAAGTAATCATGGTGATAGTTGGGGGGATGCAACAAAGGAGCACTAATGAGGGTGTTCTTTAATGCATCAAAAGATTTTTGGGTGATTTCATCCCAAATAAATGGGATCCCCTTTTTCAGCAGATGAGTAAATCCCTTGGCAAGTTCAGCATAATCAGGTACAAAACAACGAAGGAAATTAGCTTTCCCTTGCAAGATCTCCAACTGATGTAAATATGACAGAGGGGGGTAAAGTTACAATGGCCTTAACTTTGAGGGGGTCAATCCAGATGCCTTCCTTAGATACCACAAACCCTAGGAGATGATCATATTCAAGGAAGAAGACACACTTATGCGGATTCAAACGAATATTTAGTGTCTACAACGAAGAAAAATTCCGCATAGGTGGTTAGGATGATCATGACGCCTAGAAGAATGAGTCAGTAAGTTGTCAATATATGGTTGAATGATGTGTTTGATGTCATGAAAAGCATAAGGCATCACTTGTTGGAAGGTAGCATCATCATTTTTCAAACTGAAAGGGAGCTTCTTGTCGGCAAAGGTTCCCCATGGATAGATAAAAGTGGTTTTATGTTAATCGGCAGGAAGAATGTTAATCTAGTTTTAGCAAGAAAAACCATCCATAAAAGAAAAAATATCACTCTTGACACACTCATCAATGATTTGATCGATAAAAGGAGTTGGATAATTGTCTTTGCGACACGCCTGTTTGATATCACGGTAATGAACAAAAACGCAAATAATCCCTTGTTTTTTAGTCACAGGGACAATGTTCGAAAGCTAATCTATCAATGGAATGGGTAAATGAAACTAGCCTTTAGAAGTTTTTCAACCTCTCCCTTAATAGTGGTTGCCTTTCTAGGGTGCACTGGAAAAAGTCGCTGATGAATAGGTTTTGCATCTAGATAGGTAGGAATTTCATGCACAACTATACTCGAATCTATGCCAGGCATTTCTTCATATGACTGGGCAAAGACATCATGAAATTCCTTAAAGAGGGCAATGCAAATTTTGATTGCATCTGGAGAACAAGAAACCTCGACATGGATGTTCTCAAAAATTCCTGGTTTAACAAAAATGTCAATAGGCATTGTAGAAGTAATTTTCCCCATGTGTCCCTCAGACAAAACTTCATGCACCAAAATGGGTGTTTGAAGTGGATGGTTGAGTGTATGGGAAACAAAGGTATCTAGACACGATGAAATCTCTTAGAGACTCAGAGAAACGAGGCAATAAGAATCATTCTAGGGAGTTTCCTCAAGAGACATAACCTCAGTGATACTCTCATCAGTGGGAAATGTCTCTTTCAAGGGACCTGGAGAATCCCAAGAACCAAGCCAAGGGGACTGTGAATACACATCTAGATGCATACTAAGAGTAGAATCACTTTCAAAAGTGACCATTGAAGCCAAAACAATAGCTTGATAGGCTTGTTCTTCTATGCTGAGTGGCATGACATCACCAAAAGAATCAACCTGGTCAGGGGAAGGAACAACAAAATGATCGTAAGAAATGGAGATCGTGTTGACAAAAATGACGTTTGGAGGTGGGAGGGAAAACGTTTCCATAAGAGCAGAATCTTTAAAAATACCCACCCCAACACTCTCATAAGGGATGTGAGTATTTCCCACATATGGTGTGTTTCCATTCAAAGAACCAGAAGAAAAAAATTCTAACTGATCAACAGTGACTATTTTCCCCTCATGAGGAAAACGGAGCACACAGAACAAAGAAGAAACCACGCAAAACATAACATTAGTCCAACTTCATCCAAGTAGAAGGTTATAATTCAAATTTGCATCAACGACTTCAACTTCTAATTCAATAGTTTTCCCTTCCAACGTAATGGAAAAACTCGTGAGAATACCATAACAATGAGATCCTCTGCCATTAAAGGCTTCTAAGGTCTTCAAAGACTGGTTGAGAGGCAGAGAGCCTATAGCTTTCCAACATGAAACAAACATGGTGCAGGTGGAAGCATCCTCATCAATCATAATCTGATGAATCATCCTCCCTTTTATGCGACTCCAGTTGAAGGAACTCAATCATTTCATGTGCATGTTGAAGATGCACTTGAATATCAACAAGAGTTGTTTTGTTGATGTTCACCATGTCGCTAGTTGATGAGAAAATCAAATTTTTAAGAATTTGGGATAGTTGAATGTGCGTCGCCATGTTAGCTTGCTCACTTTGAATTCAGGCTTGCTTGTCCCGTTGCTTATTGCTGATGATTTAAACACTTGCTAGAGTTTTATAACTTTGTTACTTGAACTCTTGATTTCACGCTCGCTTGATGACGATCACTTTGCTTGAATGCTTCTTTGACACTTTGTGAATGCTTTAGTCAACTTCACACTGGCTCGTTTGTTGTAGATGTTGTGCTTTGAACTTTTGCACTTGATTTTGACACACTCGCTTGCTTGGTTGTTTGAATGACATGCTCGCTTGCTTTGTTGTTTGAATGACATGCTCCCTTGATTTATTGATTATTGCACTTGTGTTAAACACTGGCTTGATTTGATGCTCACTTGAAGAATAGAATACTAGAATTCACACTTGTTTGATGGTGATTACTTGCTATATGGCTTGCTTGAACTTGCTTGATTGATTACTGACACTTTGTGCTTTCTTGAATGTACTCACTGAATGTGCTGATTTTAAAAAAGGAAGGGTGTCAAACACTATCGAAAATGCACCCAAGAGACAAATGATAAGTTCAATCTTGATGACTTAGTTGAATACCTACTTGACTTAATGTATTCACCTTAACAATTCAAATTAGGGTGTTAGTTACAACCGAGAATGCACTCGTACAATTTAGTTAAAACATGTTTATCTGCAAGTGATACAAAAGTTGTTGATGATGTTGATGTCATCTTGGCTTGAAATGCTGGATTTTGTAGCGTCCTCAACTTGATTGCTTTGATTACATGATGTGAAATGTGCTTGTGTGGAAGATCATCTTATCAAGTTGATGATGTGACGCTTTGTGCTTGTGTACTTAATCTTGATTACAAGAGCTTGATTAAGCGTTCTTATAATTAAGCTTGCTTATATGCATGTAGTTGTTTAAGCATAATACAAAGAGAGCATTTTGACCATCTGAATACAAGTCATGCACACACATTCATTACACACTGTGTACCTAAGATCCCCTTATTCAATTTCGGGCGGATCTAGGACACATCATCACAAAAATTGTGATTTTATTAATTACTGGAGTACATCATTCTTCAATGTCACAACTTTTTCATTGAAACTTCTCAATGATAATGTCACACTTGCAAACTTTGGAAGCAATTTGTCTTCGAAAACTGCCTGCACTGACTCAATCACTCTCAAAATAAAAAATTACTTTGGAGTACAACAATGACTTTCTCTCAAAAATAATTCACTTATCACTCCAAATACAAATATGCATCTTATGACTTCACAAAATCACTTATGACTCATAAATACTCCTTATCTCTCCAAAGGCTTGATATCACCTTATATAAAAACTCACTTTATGATGTAACTTAAAAAAGTGAAATAATGTGTATTATTTCACTTTATAAAAGTGAAATGAATTCAAAAATCAAAATTTTGTGAACTTTCCCTTTAAAAAAAAACAATGCACACCTTATAAAGGGATTTTGTTAGAGAGACTTTAGCCAATACTTTACGTGCATCTGTCAAACAGGCTCACGCTGGAACTTTGGTATGAGTTGGCTCATCCTCATAATGAAGGTGGGTTTATTTGTCACCTTGAGAATCACTGGTTCTGTATCATGAAAGTAGGTGGAGAGTGGTACAATTTCAATAGCTTCTATCTTGCTCCTGAATATCTTCTCCAAGTTCTAGCTTTCTTCCTACTTGGATACGCTTAAAGGTGCGGGCTGGAGCATCTTCCTTGTTAGAGGCAATTTTCCAAGGGATTAGCTTGTCTCTAGTTCTGAAACTAGTAATGATTATGGAAAATGGTTGTGTCCTGATGTTGAATAGAGGATCACCAAATCCATGGCAATGACACACAATGTATCTCGTGAAACAAAGAGATCCAAATTGTTGAAGGTTTTCAGGGACCAAGGTCAGGTAAAGCTACAATGGAAGTAGACAATGACAAACCCAGAAACTCCTCTTCATATTCTTTATCATCTCGATCACTTTGTTTTAAGCTTCTGGAAAGATTTTGACCTCGTGAGTGAGAGAAGTAAGATGGATGAGCAGGGGTGAAAGGATATCAAGAGGAGCTGGATAATATTACAAAAATCTTATCCCCTACTGCAAGGTCCACTGCTCTAGCTGAGGATTCAAAGTTAAATGAAAATATTTGAGTTCCCGTCTCCATGTTCCATAACTTGGCAGTCTGATCTGCACTGCTAATTATTAAACGTATATAGTCCCTTGAGACATCGTAGCACCAGATAGCATTGTTGTGTCCTCGATAAGTCCCAAGGCACTCCCCATTGTGTCCATACCAGACGGTGGACGCGTGATCCTTCACACATGAAAACAACAAGTCCTCGTCCCTGTTATACTTGAGAAATGTTAAAGGCCTCTCGTGGCCAAAGTCAGTTGTTTGAGTTCTGAGCTCAATCAGAGGAGGATAGAGCAGCAAAGTAATCTGAACTCGATCTTCTTACAGATGAGGTTGAGCAAGCTTAGGCAAGATCGACAACAAGACAAAATAATTACATTTTGAACTATTTGTTGCACATTCCACGCAGAGGGCAACACCAATGGGTTTCACGTAGGCTACACTTGGCTCAACGATGTTTCTGCTATGCTGTAATAAATTGGCTCCTTCAATGACCATGCAATGCCCTTTGTCTCAATGAAGAGGAATATACTTTGGCTATTCATTATTCAGAGTCACAATCTGTAAACAAAAAGTGCTCATTCATGCACATATATAATTAATTTGAGAAATTTTTCCTTCTGTATGAATTTTTTTTGAATATTTTTTCCGCTCTCTTTTCTTTAACCAATGACTCTCGTAGGGTGTAGTCGATTTGATCTAGATTTGGATCTTGCGAACAAATCCAGCTCATCAATCATAAAAATTAGCCAAATTGCTTAAACTGGCTAGTAGCAAGGCGCATATTCATTTCTAAATATCACCGACACCATAATAAATTTACAAATTGATCTGAACTTTTATAATTGGCCACATGCTTTATGCATAACCACTTACAGGCTTACACACAGTGTTAACGCAACACTTTGCTCTATGCACAGACTTTGGATCTTTTGCAGCTCCACAACTCATGTACATTCGTCCACATGCAAATTCAGCTTCTACAATACCTACGCAGTTCATTCATGCACAATCTGGGCAGATTTTTTTTATGGGCCAACACACAACTCCGTTTATGTAGGTCCACAATTCATTACATATGCACCACTGATGAATAAATGAAAATTCTCACAAATTTCACTAACTCTTTGAGCCCATGCTCTGATACCACATGTAGAATAATAAATAAAATTAACACATATAAAAAATACCAGATACATAGAAATGGAAGAAAAGGCCTCAGCCTCACTGTATTCCTCTCATCATGTAATCCAATGTTTATGATACATATAAATACATGAGCAAGTTGTCTCAAGATAGTGTGTCTATCTTGAACAAACTTGGTTGATATACATTCTCAACAAAACAGTAATCTAGGAGAACTAGTTGGAGAGAATCTCTCATCCTAACTAAACTCCCTAGTTTGAGGAACTAACTCCTCATTCTTAAGATTTGATTTATTTAATTATATTTTTGGATTTATAATTGTTTTATTATGAGAGTGAGGCTAACAAAATGTAAGCCTAAAAGGCATGAAAAAAAGAGAATCATCATTAGATAGGTTATAAAGAAGATTGATTGTAGCCTACGGGCAGATAGAGTGAAGTAGTGTCAAGAGGGCACTGATATAGAAGATTGGGAAGAGAAGGAATTCATTGTGTAAATATTTATTTATTAATACAAAAGCACAATTTATGAGTTTGTGTGGACTGTATTGTATAATTGAATTATAAAATATGCATAGCATCAGAGTATTTGCATAACATAAGTGTGCAGGGAATTCAAAAAGAATCCAAGAGAGAGGACAATGCATAGAGGAGTATTGCGGTGTTCGAACAATGTTGGAATTTGATTGAATAACCAAATAAAAGCTCAGGAGTGGTAGTGTTTAAATAATACACAGGACAAAGCTCAGGAAATAGTCAAGCGGAAGAACAATCAAAGATCAAAATCAGTGAAAGGAATAAGAAAATGAGTGCACACATGATCCCTTGTAATAGGTGAAAGTCAAGTATCTTCCCCATTGTTCCATTGATCGCTATTTCCATGACTGATATTGTTTCCGTTCAGTCCTTGCTTCAACCTGGTTCTGTGGTTGAAGTTTTCAATGCAACGTATGGATTGGTCGAGCCCTGGAGCAAATTCATTGAACAGTCAAGCCAAACACGAAAGATCAAAGACATAGAAAGAATTAAAACAACAAAGAACGAGACCCATCAGATCGGCCAGATCAATAGATAATATGGATGGAAGATGAATGGCAAAGATTAAAACCACGTGTTAACAGAAGGATGGAGTGGTCTTGAAATGCGGTAATGGTATATCACGTAGTTAGAAAGTGGTAAGTTGTAAATTTTGGAGTTGCGCAATAAAACATGGAGATGACACGTGGCGAGAGAACACCACTTTTCTCGCGTGATTTTGGAAAATTAAGCGTTGTGCTAGTTATAGCGCGATATAGTTGATAACTGTCGAATTGAGGAATGAGATCAATGATGGAGATTTAATGCGCTAAAGAGAGCATCAATATATGTGCAAAGGTTTGTGTAATGGTGGAAAGGTAAGGTTTTAAGTGTGGTTTTTGAAATATTTCTATTATATGGGAATTATAATTAAAATAAGCGGGATTAATGTATTATGGTTTAAGTTTGAGTTTTAATAAAAGTCTAAAGACCATGGTATGGTTGATAAGCGCGGGTGATTAAAATCAAAGTCAAAGCTTATATGATATTTTGTTGCTGTGGGTAATAAAATCAACCGAAGGGTTGAGTTATAAGGATTAAGAGAGAACCGCATATATTTCCGCTTAAAGAATTAAACTTTCTTTAAAGTAGGTTTTGATCAGATGTTATATTTTTTCTTATTACAGCTTGGTTATAGAGGGTTTTTCCCATTGATATTGGTGTTTATCTTGGGACATGACAGATACATAACTTGACATGCAATTTTATTTGCATAATGTGGGTATGATGCGGCTTTTGCTACGTCATTTTTGGTATCAGAGTTGAATAATGAAATTTTGTGTGTAAAAATTCTTTGAGAAATTTAGAATAGAGTTATATTTTGAAGGTATGTATATAGGAAAGAGGAGATTAAGTTTTAAACCTGACAAACAGTAGGCACACAGAGATAAAGTGTAGCAGAATTTGCAGATGCAAAGAAATAGAGAACAATCCATTCAAAGTACAGGTGCATGGGAGAACAAGATCATGCAGAGATCTTGAAGGTGAGATGATATGTTTTTGTTTGGTTTGAAGATTGTGGTTGTAGAACTCGGGTTGTAGACAAAAGAAGGTATCTTAGCAAAAGAAAATAAGCAGTAATGAAGAAAGCTGGTAAGAATTTCTAAGTGGAAGAAGATGTGGCCAGATCCTAGTGTTTCACTTGTGATTGAAATACAGAGGACAATTGTGTTCTTAAAAGTTGCAGATGAATTGAATCCTAGAAGGAGTAGAGGGAAGTGCTCAAAGAGGTTCAAGAGAATAGATAACCAAGTGCTTGCCAAAAGACCAAGTACAGAGGAAAGCTTGGTGAGGTAAGTGACAACAGGGAGGACTTGCTATTGTAGAGGATTTAATACAATTCATAGTAAGTGAGTGAGGAACTCATGAAGATAGAGAAGGAGATGACTATTGATAGTCATAATAGAGATAACAGAGGTTCTGAGGAAGACCACAATAGAAAAAAAGTGAAGAAGGAGGATGCCAAGGCAAATGGCAAGAGAATGAGTCAAGAGGGAATTGACAGAGGAAAGGTTGAGATAAATTTCCATCTTGAGTTATTGATGGAGATGTTGCAGATGAATAAGGATGACTAGAAGCATGGTTATGTCATAAGGAAGAAAGTAAAGTGGCAGAGGCTACAAGAGAAGAGAAATCAACAGGTAAATATGAAGTTAGCAGGAGAGTTGCGAAAGCTTGAACAGGTAATGAATGTTCAATTGAAGTCTAAAGAGCTCAGAGAAGCTGAGTTGAAAATGGATGTTTCCATTTGTGAAGCAGAACAAGGTAAAGTTATGGGTGAAGATGAAGACTGGAGATCTGTGAAAGATCTTATCAACCATTGTGCGAATTCAAGACAACAAAAAATTTACTTTGTTGAAGAAGGAATTATTGATGATTTTTTGAACTGTTGGACAAATTTAGATCAGCAGGAGGATGTGAAACCTTGTATATTTGAATCTAATAATTTCAATGTGATTACAAGTTTTGCAGAGGATGGGCAATATTTTGAGACTGTCAAAAGTATGGAAGAGTATCTTTCAGAAGATAAATACTATGAAGTAAAGAATGATGGAGAATGTCTCTTAGATGAAAAAAGCATTGAATTGTTACAACAGAAAGAATTTAGTAAAGCATTGATATTTGAAGCTGTTACAACAGAGGAAAAATTTCTTGTGAAAGAAGGAGATGAAATTCATCTGAAGAGCTGATATGTGAAGCAACATTTGAGACTGTTGAAACTTGTAATTATCAAACTGATAAATTGTGTACAAATGTAGGAATTATAAGTAATGATGAAATACTTATGAAGTGTCAAAGATAAAATGAATTGTTGGAATATTTGCTGGAAAAATCAGAGTATGATAGTGTGATTGTAGAAGAAGGAACTCACTACAGTGG
Source organism: Pinus taeda (assembly GCA_000404065.3). NCBI lineage: Eukaryota > Viridiplantae > Streptophyta > Pinopsida > Pinales > Pinaceae > Pinus > Pinus taeda. The sequence continues at coordinate 48,275 of APFE030113586.1, read as the reverse complement.
ACAAGAGTAGAAAGACATCATTGAAGCAGATAGTGTGGAAGAGATACTTGCTGACAGTCTCGAGAGTCCTCTGGAGAATTCTTTAAAGAGGTTGAATCAGCATACTGATATGCTAATAGAGAAGGAAAAATCAGAGAAACATACTGAGATGTTTCTAGAGAAGGAGAAGGTAATGAGGCCTTATATTTTTAATTATGATAATTGTTTTATGATTACAGGATTTGATGAAAATGAGACAGACATGTTTCAATTTGAAGAGTCAGTTTTAGAACTGAAGAAAACTAGAAGTTGCCAAGTCAGACATGTTGATGAGGAAAATGAAAAGCATGAAGATACCATGCTTAAAGAAATTAAATTGACTGTCAGAATCAGTCAAGGAAGTAAAGGACAATTATTGAGGGTTGTCAAGGAAGAGGAAGGAAAATATGTTGGAATTGATGAACAACATAGTGATGTATTTGAGAGGAATCAAGTACAAGGGGAATTGGAGGACAATTTTTTTTTGAAAGTAAATTTACAGATATTGAACAGAGGTTGTTTGGAAAGTCACAAGAGGGTAAGGATGAAAGGGCGGTATAAAGAATCCGACAACTTCAAAGAGAAGATAATGAATAACAGTTTGAATATGAGTGGAAAGAGTACAACAACAAATGGTAGAGTATGTACCAGCCCAAGGATGTGCTGGAGATAGAGATTGAAGAATTATGGCAATTAACGATGAAGCAGTCCAGATGGAGGAGATTGACAACAACAAGAAGAGTGATCAATCGGAATTTGAAACTGATTGACAAGGAGAGGAAGATGAAACAGAAGAAAACAAACATACAACAACAACAAAGGAACAGAGCATTCAGACAACTACAAACTAGAGTTTGGGACCCTTGAGGTTTTCTATCAACATATGAGAACACATGATCTAGAGATCATGAATGTTTTCAACCTTGGGAGTCTGATGCAGGAGCATCTGGCTCAGAAATATAATTGTATTTTAGTAGACATAGGGGGTCTTGTGTTTTAAGGGATTTGGTTTCCAAAGGAATTAAATTAAAGTAATTTTAATGTTTTTGAATGATTTTAATTTAGAGTAGGAATTAATTAAATATTGTGAGGATATTTGTAAATGCTCTCGAATGTAGGAGAGCATGAGTGATGATGAGTGATTAGTGAGGATTGAGAGATTTTGAAATATTTTAAATCTTAGATTAGGAATTGGTTTCATGATTTGGGGATTAAAGAGAATCCTTAGGATTTAGTCAAGTTGTTGAGATCCCCAAGGTATCATTGAGAGATTTTAGGACTTGATGAGCAGATTAAGAAACTGAACCAGAATTGGTTAACAAAACCTTTTGAATAAAATGTAAGCCTCAAAGGCATGAAAAAAAAGAGAATCATCGTTAGATAGGTAATAGAGAAGATTGATTGTAGCCTACGAGTAGATAGAGTGAAGTAGTGTCAAGAGGCCACTGATATAGAAGATCAGGGTGAGAAGGAATTCATTGTGTAAATATTTATTTATTAATACAAAAGCACAATTTCTGAGTTTGTGTGGATTGTATTGTATAATTGATTTATAAAATATGCATATTATCAGAGTATTTGCATAACATAAGTGTGCAGGGAATTAAAAAATAATCCGAGAGAGAGGATAGTGCACAAAGGAGTATGCGGTGATCGAACAATGCTGGAATCTGATTGATAACCAAATCAAAGCTCAAGAGTGGTAGCGTTTAAAAAATACGCAGAACAAAGCTCAGGAAGGAGTCAAGTGGAAGAACAATCAAATATCAAAATTAGTGAAAGGAATAAGAAAATGAGCGCACACATGATCCCTTGTAATAGGTGAAAGTCAAGTATCTTCCCCGTCGTTCTGTTGATCGCTATTTCCATGACTGATATTGTTTTCGCTAAATCCTTGCTTCAACCTGGCTCTGTGGTTGAATTTTTCAATGCAACGTATGGAGTGGTCAAGCCCTGGAGCAAAGTCATTGAACAGTCAAGCTATTAGTGTCGGTATCTTCATCCCTCCATCAATGATAAAATTCTCTTTTTGCATGCATTTTAGGTGTCCCATCCGATCAACTGCATTCCATTAGGTCATGGATCAACTGATGGTAGTTGTTCATTATCAAATTTCCCTCATGGTCTTTACCTGCTGGCCTATTTTCACAAGTTCAGGTCATTTATAGTCATTGTTTGTCATTACATATGAAAAAGCCATTTTTTAGGGTTTTAGGTCTCATTAGGTCTAGGGTTTGTTACCATGGTCAGCAAAAGCTCAATAAACGGTTAGCAGGCACATGATGAGGTCTAATAAGTTCACAAAATAAAAATGTCAATGATGATATACTCAATAAATGATTTAAACTCCGTTTTGAGGTAAAAACAAAGTTTTTATTCCTATGTACAAAAATTCTATGTAATTTCAATTTTTTCTATATTTAATAAGTTCAGAGGTGTTTCCCTAGCTCACCTTGCCAACTCTAGTCACTGCAAGCAAAAGCACAAACATCAATGCATCAGTTTATCAAATGATTAAGAAAGGTCAATTTCAATGGAAAAATAGAGTTCAAGACCAAAAGTGACTTTGACATTAGAAAAGTGGGTTTGAGATGAGTAAAAATTTAAAGTCATTCATATTTAATGTGAAAGTTCTCTTTATCATTTCATTGTGCAAATTTACTCTTGGAGAGCAAAAGTCGCATTTTGGGAGCCAAGGAGACAAAAACCCTATTTTTCAAGGCAACTTGGCTTGGCGCTGTGCATAAGAGGTAGTGCACTGTGCATCAGGTAGGTGTTGCACATCAGAGACAATTCTGCAGTGTAATTTTGAATTGGCGCTGCACATCAAGAGGGCGCTGCGCATTGGGCCTAGTGCGTTGCGCATCAGCCTAGATTTCTCTAAATCATTCCAAATCGTGCCATAACCCTCAAAATTTTCTATATTTGCATTCTACAAGTAAGTAATCATCGTTCTAAGGTTGAATTTAAGGTCACATTGGTGTTTTTCATAATTCTTGCATGTGGAAAATGAAACCCTAGTTTCTTTTCATTGTTTGTCATTCTATTGTGCAATTTTCATCCCATCTTCACAAAAACATCATCAAACTCCATTTATCCCATTTTCTCATATCCCACTCCCCTAAAGCAACTATTTCCCTCATCAAACCCTAAATCCCTCACTAAACCCTAATTTCCCAAAACCATTCCCTTCACTCCCCAAATTCATTTCCCAAGAGTAAAATCTCTTCATACTCATCACCATTGTCCTCTTTCATCATTATTTTTCACCATACCTTCATCTGATCATTTTCCTAAGACAAGAACTATGGCAAGAAATAATGACTCAAGCTATGAGGAAGAAACACAAAGTTACAGTTCAAGAGAAAGGAATGTACAACCTAGGAGACTTCACAAGGGTGGGAAGATACTCAAAGAGGAGCCTATTAGCATTGTTGAACTTCTTGCATGCCCCCTTGCCACCACTTGTTTCAGATACCATTTTTTCTTTGAGTTTTGTGAGATGGTTGAGACGGTTAAGTATCATCATGAATTAGCTAGGCAATTTGTCATCAACATGAAGGACAATATGGTACAGCTTGCTGACATCAATTTCACTCTTTCACCAGCCATTATTGCAGAAGAAACTAGGATGCCAGATGTGGGGGAAAGATGGAACAAAATATAGAATATCAACAAACATAGCTATGAACCCTACATTAAAGCCAAATATCATAGTCAATTGGGGAGGGTGTTTCCTTTTAAGTTTTTGGAGGACCGGTATGTGCCATTAATGAAAATTATCATTAAATACTTCACATGTGAGGGAAGGTTCTCCAGAATCTATGCCTATCATATCAGATTGCTTATGCATTTTACCAAGGTTAGAATGATGAGTATTCCATACTTAATTTGCAAAAATATAGAGAGAATGACTGTGCTTGCAAAGAGAAAACCATACCCACAATAGCTTAATAGCATTTATCATTTTGTTGTCATCAAGATTGTTGTTGTGCATCAGCTCACTCAATTGGGAGTGCCATGGGAAACCTTCACTGCCCATGAGATTTTCAAGGTGCCTCAAATTTTTACAGAACCTCAAGAGGAAGCTGGACCTTCCGGGCAACAAAGAGAGCATGAAAGTAGAATTGAAGAGGCTCACATTCCTGTATTTATAACTTATGAAAAGGGGACAAGAAGACTTTTTGCAGCTGCCAAATGAGTATTATCTCCACCAAGGGTGGAATGGGTCTCGTTCTCTTCACCAGACAATAGGCAAATGCTATCTTCACCCGGGGTGAAAAGGGCTTTTCCTTCTTCTTCAGCAGAATAGGTACAGGACAGAGGAAAGCAACCATTGTATGATGAGGGGCCTTTTGAAGGCCAAGATAGAGATTTCATTTTGATTGAGGAAGAGGACACTGATTTGGGCTCCCAAAGCTCAAGACTCAAGGATGAGATCATCAAGGAGAAAGAAGCTGAGATCCAAGCCTTATCACTTGATCTTGAGAGGGCTAAATGGATCATTAATTACCTTGAGCAATAGAACAAGCAATTGGAGGACAAACAAACAATCATGGAGCTAGAAAACATCAGGGAAAACTGGCAAATGGCAAAAAGAAGAAAAATCAAGCTGACTTCACTAGATCAAGAAATAGAGGCTGACCAAGAATCATGGTTGGAAAGAGTGAATATCCACCTTGAAAAGCTTCTTGATAAGGCTAATAAGGAGAATAACATGCTGTGCCACGTGGCCTATCACTATTTGGCCCGAAACAAAATTTGCAAGACAATAATAAGAAACCTAAAAGCCAAGCTAGGGAGAGCCTTAAAGGCTAAAAAGGAGCAAGATAGCTTAGAATATTGGCTGAAGCTTCCTTGGCCCAGAAGGACAATTGATAAGCTTGCTTCTTGCCAATTTTGAAGAATTTTGGAGAACTTTTTTGTCATTTCCTATTTTTTAATTGTAAAACACAAAAAATTTCCTCTGATGCGCAACGCCATTGGAGCTGTGCATTGAACTGGTAGGGAATTTTGAGGAATGACTTAAATTTTTGGATTCCTCATGAAAAAATATGAAAACCCAGAAAATTTCACGAATTTTGGAGGAGATCTGGGTCACCTAAAGGGAACAAAACACCTCAAAAATGCCCTCTTTGCCACGTTTTGGACCCACAGGAAGCAGTCTTGGGAGAACTGATTTTTGTAGGGGCAAATGGACACCAAATCCAAAAATTCCACTTGTCCTAGAAAGTAGAAAAATAGAAATTTTCAATAAGCCATCTTGGAGAAAATTTGGTGACCCTTCAAAATCAGCTTGGAAAAGGCATTGCGCATCAGGCAGATGGCGCCACGCATCAAGCAAAATTTTGTCAATTTTGCTCAAAACTTCAAAATTTCACCTAGTTTTCTACTAGTTTGATTTTTTCTCTCTCATGGTCAAATTCATGACGTAAATTGATGTACTTTGATGTAAAAAATGATGAAAATTGACTTAATGAGGTAGATACATCAATTGCAGGTGGTTTTGAACTGAATTAATCAGTTCCCATAGTTTTAGAGGCAAGTTGTTCCACTGCCTATTTTTCAGTTCCTAGTTTAGATCTTGTTGATATAGCTCCTAGACTCATGTATTCGACCCCTGATGGCTAGCATGGGTGGTTTGATGCCTATATCTTGTACTTTCTCAGTCATTTGTCAAGGTTGGACTCTTGTGGATGCATTGAGCTACTTTGTACATCACTTCTACAGTTTGGCAAGGAAATAAACCAGGGTTTTGCAGCATTTTGTGGGATTCTTATGGTAATTTGAATTATCATAGTTTCCTTCTCAAGTATTCAGTTTATCTTATGTTTATGTGTGCCATCATCTCTCTTATTCTGCATAACTAAATGAATCAAGTGTAAAGGGTAGAATCCGTTGATGTTTCAGTGCTCTGCCTTGGGGTTTATTTAGTTCTACACGTTTTCTTCTGTTTGAAGAGGACTCATGAAATTTTCATGCCCTCTCCAGCTCCTCACCAATATTTAGAATCATCATTACATTCATTTCAAAGTGCTAAAACACTTTCCTACCTCGCCCCACAGAAACCTCCGCAAATCTATGTTGATTTCCCGGACCCAAAGCTGCCTTCCTCATCTGGTCCAGTGACCAACCATTAAAATCAATCAAATTCCTCTGAGAAAACATACCTAGCCTAAAATTAATATTCATATTAGTCATCTCAAGCATTACTTGCCATATTTTCTTTGAGATTGACAAGGAGAGAGCCCTCTTCCAACTTGGTAGGGCTAGCTACCAGGTTAAGCGTGATTTGATGTTACTCTAGACCTGCCTTCCTTCAACCTAAGGTAGATTTAGGCGATAACACAAGCCACACATGGAAGATCAAAGATGTAGAAAGAATTAAAACAGAAAAGAATGGGAACCGTTGGATCCACGTGATCGACAGATAATATCGATGGAAGATGAATGGCGAAGATTAAAACCTTGTGTTAATGGAAGGATGGAGTGGTCTTGAAAAGCAGTAATGGTATATCACATAGTTAGAAAGTGGTAAGTGGTAAATTTTGGAGTTGCATGATAAAATATGGAGATGAAACGTGGCAGGTGTTATAGCTCCAAATCTCACTATTATGGTTTGTGATGCTGCACCCATGGCCTAGGGAAACCCCTCCTTCCAGACCTGATCAGGGGGAAATCTCGGTATAATAACCTTTCTCTATACTCTCTCCTCCTTTAGGCCTTCCCTTTGATGTCATTTTATACCAATTCCAAAGTAGTTTTTTAGTTAGGAATTGGTTGGGGACAGTTGAGGCCACGGGAACTAACAGGTGATTAGCAGGTAAAACCCGCGATCTCCGCCCGAAAATAAGGAGTTTTATATTTTTTTAAGTGTTTTAATACATATACGCGGGTTGGGTATGTATGAACCCGCGTATACACGCGTTTAACTCAGGGAAGGCCTAAAGGAGGAGAGAGTATAGAGAAAGGTTATTATACCGAGATTTCCACCTGATCAGGTCTGGAAGGAGGGATTGCCCTAGGCCATGGGTGCAGCATCACAAACCATAATAGTGAGATTTGGAGCTATAACAGCAGGAGAAAACTACTTTTCTCGCGTGATTTTGGAAAATTCAGCTTTGTGCTAGTTATAGCATGATATGGTCGATAACTGTTGGATTGAGGAATGAGATCAATGGCGGAGATTTAATGCACTAAAGAGAGCATCAATATATGTGCAAATGTTTTTGGAATGGCAGAAAGGTAAGTTTTTAAGTGTGGTTTATGAAATATTTTTATTATATGGGAATTATAATAGAAATAAGCGGGATTAATGTATTATGGTTTAAGTTTGAGTTTTAACCAAAGTCTAAAGACCATGGTATGGTTGGTAAGCACAGGTGATTGAAATCAAAGTCGAAGCTTATATGATATTTTGTTGCCGTGGTAATAAAATCAACCGAAGGGTTGAGTTATAAGGATTAAGAGAGAACCAAAACTATTTAAAGAATTAAACTTTCTTTAAAGTAGGTTTTCATCATATGTTGTATTTCTGCTTATTAGAGCTTGGTTATAGAGGGTTTTCATCATTGATATTGGTTTTTATCTTGGGACATGACAGATACATAACTTGACATGCAATTTTATTTGCATAATTTGGGTATGTTGCGCCTTTTGCTGCGTCAAAATCACAATAAAATCAATGGGACACTGCCATGAAGCTATGGTCACCATTATATCTTTTAGGATTCCCACCGGTTTAACAATAGATTTGTCTGCCAATTCAAGCACTATAGTGGTAGGACTAACTCCTTGCATTTGTGAGGGTATCATAGTGTCAACTGTCATGGCATTAATGGCTGCCCCAAAATCTACAAGAGTGTTTGTAAAATTGTGCCATTAATTTATATTGTTACCACAGGGTTTCCGGATCATTGTATTTTAATGGTAAATTAGATATCATTTATGTTATTTAACTTACCACTTTAACGTTCTAATTTTTATTCTTCTTTCTCCCTTGTTTCTTGATACAGAGGTGCTTGATGATTTTGGTATAAATAGGAATGTCCTTTATAGCTTGTAACAGAGGTATATTTATGAAAACATTCCTCAATACCGTCTCCAAATCATATTCTATAGGAGTCTCAGTTTTCTTAACAAGTAACCTTTCTTGGTAAGGAGGTTCTTTTAGTTCTTCTTGTTTGTCATATTTTTTATTTTCTATTTGGTGAATTTTGTTCTCAGATTTTTCTTGAGGGTCCTCCTATCACAGTTGACTTTTCCCTGATCTTAATTGAATTTCATATATGGGGACATCAATAATAACATAGGTAGGAAAAGGCCACAATTCCATATTTTCCATAGGTTGAGGAGGTTTATTATTGGGGTTAGCAATGGGTTGTGCATGCAACAAAGTAAGATGAGGTGGATGAAATGATTGTGGTGCTTGTTGAGGTGGCGAATTAGAGCTTGAGGGTAAAAGTTGGTGCAATGGAGGTGGAGGCAGTAAGGGTTGTTGATAGTAAGTTGGGTTGTACCCTTGCTAAAATAGAGGGATATTCTACATGTAAGGCATGTTAGGCATGCCTTGATATTGAGGATACAACTGATTTTGGGGCTGACATGTATTCCCATAAATGTTTTCCCTCCATCCTTGGTTCCATGGTGAATTTTGAGGTTGTTTATTACTCCAAGGAGGGTAGGATGGCTGAAAGTTCCATGAATGGTATTGAATTAAGCCTTGTGGATTAGGATCTTGATACATGTTTTGATTTGGCCCTCTCCATAGAGGCTTTTTTTTTTGCTTGAGATGGGTCATTAGTCTCCATACCACCTTTGTAAATGGCTCAGAGACTGGGAATGGCTGGGAATTTTTTAGTGGCATGTTCTAATGCATAGATTCCACATACTTCAAACATAATGATAGGGCACTCCCTTTCCATATGTTTTCACTTTCATTTAGGATAGAAGAATGCCATGGCAACTCTATCCTCTTCTTGTTTCTTCTTGATTTTCAAAGTGTCTAGCTGGTCATCAATGGTATTTAAAATGTATGTTTTAAATTTTTCCAACAAATTTCCCAGCTCAACCCTCATAACAACATTCGATACATATTTTGAATTCTTGGGCACATAATCTCTTGAGTTTTCCTGGGGTATTCTACTTTCCTTGGCCTGAATTCTAGAGTAGGTGTAGCATGATTTAATTACTTCAACAAAGGGTTTTTTAGAGACATCACCGACACTTAGGAGGCTAAGTATCTCAATGCATTCTTTCCTTAATTCCTTTAATAAGACTGTCCTAATGTTTTTTTAATCTAGGTTACCCCCTCTTGATTTATGATAGTTGTACAAGAATATATCTAGATATTCTTCCAGGTTCTCATCTTCCATCTGTTGCATCCTAAAAATGTCATTTATATCCCTACTTTTGCAGAAGTCTTGATACTTTTTAAGGAAGACAAATTTCATTTGGCCCCAGGAGTAAATGGTGTGTTCCCCTAAGATCATAAAATATCTTAGGGCTGAGTCTTTCAAGGTAGCAAGAAATAATTTGAGTTTATGTGCATCATTATAATAGCTGTAACTTCTACACAAAATATCAAATTCAAATAAAAATGCATCTGGGTCCTCAGAGGACATACCGTGAAAAAGTGGAAGAGATGTCAATGGGATATTTTTCATTTGGATATCACTAGTGATATCCAGGATAGGAAATCAAAAAGTTATTTCATCTTCCTCTAGCTCCTTTGGCTCGCCTCTTGGTCCATCCCTTCAGTCATTATTTCCTCCAAATAAAGTTTCTTCTTCGTGATTTCCCTCATTATTTCTGTTTTCTCCTCCTCCTCTATTAGCCATGTTCATTGCAGGTTCAGGACTAGGTCTTGGAGAATTGACTTGACTAGAGAAGGATTCAGCTGAATGAATCTTAGTGATTTCATGTCCCAAGTCTTTGTGAGGTCCTGCTACTGGTGATTCCACCTATGGAATTAGCACTGGTTGTGTGACTGCAGTGGATCCCACAACAATTTGTACTTGTTGTAGCACTGTTTGTGGTCACTCAGCTCCTTCTTGAAGTGGTGTTTCGTTTGTTGATGTCACTTTGATAGTACTTGCTTCTCCTTCGCTACTCCCTACATAATGATTATCAAGGTTAGTTGATGGTGTTTTTACATGACCAAAAATTTCTGAAAACAATTTTGCACTAGAAATAAATCTACCTTTGCTATCTCTAGGTCTACTTTTACTTCTGCGCATAATAAAGGAAATAATACAAAGAACCACAAAGAAAACAAGACTTTGGAGCAACCCCACTAAAGTGGACACATGGCTCTTCACTCACATCTTATCGTACACTCTGCGCCCTTTAACTGTCCTACAAATATCATTGTAACTCTATAAAATAAATTATTACCTGAACCAATTGCAACTCCCCGGCAACAACGCCAAAAATGTTAGGAGTTGTATTTGCTATTCTAAATCCCTTAATATTAAATTATCGACCAAGGATCGTAGTCTTTGATTCACAGTGCATATTGATTCAGATTCAAAATTAAGTACAAAGTATTTGATTTTCTTTCTATAAGTGAAACAATGTTGAAGTAAAGAAGCCTATTTACCCTAATTCTATTCTATTCAAACCTTTTAAAATAATAATCTATCTACTCAAAAAAATCCAACACAAACATCATTGAGCACACCATTATGTTTTGTAAACAACAGAGCCTCTATCTACTAAGAACCACACTATTTGTTAACCTAATGAGCTCAATACTTAAAGAACTCACCCACTAAAATTTAAAGGACTCACTTACCAAATCCTAAAGAATCACTAAACCTCACTTCTTACTGGTCACCACATTTAAGCATATGGGAAATCACTTGTTTAAGCAAAGAAATTGTAACTATGAAGTGCTTGCTACAGTTTACCCTTATAATTCAAAGCTTAAAACCTACACAAAACAAATAATTATTCAAAACACTAACTTTTCTTGACAATGAAATCACACTGACACACTAATTACATAATGATCGTAAACTACTTATAGAATTAAAACCATGTCAAATAAAAGAAAAATTCAATTAACACACTCTGACGCTAATCAAAACAGAGAATTATATTCTAATTAGAAACATGAACACTAGACCTAAATATTGGGTCACACAGATCTACTACTTTTGACTTGATAAGAAAAATGCACCTATATTCATTTCCACACCAACAAAGTTCAACGCAAATGCTATTTTGATAAAACTCAGGAAAATCGAATCTTAAATTAACACTATCATAATAAAACTCAGGAAACCCTATATTGATGCACACCAAACTTTAATTCTAATTCAACCCTCTCCTCATTGTATTGTATCTACAATCAAAGGAATGTGAAACTAGATATATATGAGCATTTATATGCAAAAATGACACTATAAGGTTTAGAAGCATGTAGAGTATAAACTTAAATTCTTTCCAAGGTTTCAGTTGTAAACTCAAATTAACAATACTTCATAAATGCTTATGTATGGAAAGATTTCACAAAGGAAACAGTGACATTCCAAAATCATTACCCAGTAAGACCGTGATTTGTTTATGTCAAACGAGAAATAAGATTTACTTCTTTCAATTCAGATCTACGACACCAGAATATGAAATTAAGTACATAATCGATCTAGTAATTCAAAAACCTGATCAATAATTCTCCATGCAAGATTTACACTACAAACAAGTTAAAGAAACACAGTCCTAAGATCTAAACTAATTGTAAGACTTGTTTCTATAAGTGGTGGGCCCTTGCCAATCCCGGAGAAAGTTAGATTAACTCAATGAGAATAAAATTTAAAGCACAACCATCATACTCACAGGAAAACTTAATGCTGGAGCTGAATTAGATTTAAGTTCAAATGTTAATACAAATGTCATACTGCAATGTCTTGAATAGAGTATTCTTTACAAAATTGATCAATAGTTTTCTAACGCTAGCTGAATACCAAATGCATCGGGCCTTAAAGGGACAACCGATGAAGACTAAATTTAACTAATTACTTTATACATAGCAAATAGTTCTAACATCAAACTATTATAGTCTATATGATATCCTTCTCGTGATTGATCCTTAGCTGGGCTGCGTCCTGTTTTGGAAAATCGCTCTCCATCTTAGGCATGAAGACGTTGGTATTTGATAAACCAAGATATCTTGAGAATCTTTGAATGTTGTATTAAGTAAAGAATCATGGAGAGTAGTTGAACACCAACTACTTAGTTGAGCACAAAATCACAAAACATGATTTAGATACAGAATGGTGAGTAACTCTTTGGATGATGAGGTGTCTATCTCCATGTGTCTTTATCCAGATGTTGAAATTCCAGCTACCTATCAAAAAACTTCAAATCTATGATTCCAAGTGATAGTTAGTTAGAAATAACCCAATAAGCATGATCTTATGAATCTACCTAAACTTAATAAAAAACACTAAAAATAATGCTAAGTAAGTGTTTTTACCTCCAGTCACAAAATGTCAGGGTTTTGTTAGTGAAGGTGCAATAAAAAATGGTAAAAGGAGAGTAATATGTAGGTAAAAAGAGTAAATAAAGGGGTACATATGGGTACAAAGGTGAGATCCAACACCAATGAAAATTCAAGTGTCTACATGTGGTGATTGTTTGTTTTTCTCATGTGCTTTATCTTGCTATATTTTTTTGAAGTAATTTTCTGAATAAGTTTTATTTGTAGAAATAATTTGTATTTTTGTAATATTGATTCAACCCCCCACCCCCTCTCAGTATTAATTCCATCTAACATCCAAGAGTGGAATGAACCCAAGAGAGTATGGTTAGAGGATATGAGAGAAAATAATTCTCTTGAAGAGAGATTTGGAATGTTGGGGTTTGTTCCACATGCACAAGTGCACTTAGTTTTTGTCAATGGTCACATATTTATGAACAACTCCCTTATAGAGGAATTTTGTACTACCATATTAGATCCAACTAATTATGGCTTGCTAATTGTCATCACTCGAGTTGGTGGAGTTATAGTGGTGTTACCTCCCAACATGATTGTACTTGCATAACCAGTACCCGAAGATACAATATCAACCATTAGTAAAGAAATAAAGCTTCTTACAAATATTGACACTTACACTATGCATGTTCAGAAGAAGGATTTATACCATGACCCTTGCTGAGAATTGACAATAAAGAAAGAACTAAAGGTTTTGAACTTAGACTTATTTGATAAGATGAGAAGTGGATTATGGATAGGGGCATAGATCTCACTTCTATGGTTGAATAATTCGTGTAAGAGATTTTTTATGCCATGAGTTCATATAGAATGGTTGAATCTTTTGTTGTCTAGAGTCTTCATTGTCATAGTGAGTGAGTTGTAATGTGTTGTAGCGTTTTGCTTGTTGAGATAGTGGGATATTTCTGGGTTCAAATACATATGGTATTCTTTGTTATCTTTAATGCATTCCCAAGATTCAAACCGAGGTGGTTGTGAGGAAAACTTAGAAAGTTTGATTTCTTATTAGTGCATTCATATATTTATTATGTGTTCTTATTGAAGTTAAATCAGCGATAACAAGGTGTTTCGTGTTTGACCTTTTCAGCCAAAAAGAGCTCGTAGGTTTCATTGTAATGAGGGAGATTGTGAATTGTGAATATAGTTTTAAATTGGGTTTCCATATTTGACATGAGGGAATTTGGATATTTTTTCTAAGTGGATAATAATAATAATGATGGATTTTATCACAGTGTCAGATCTATATAGGAAAATTATATTGGAGGAGATCCTTACATTGAAGATAGAGCGAGAAAATTTTGAGATGCTAATTATTGATCTTGAGTTTGGTTCCTTAATTTAATTCACATGCCATCGATTGAAGTATTCAAAGAATTTTATAGCCCGAGTGAATCACATGGGACTATAAAGTAAAATTTTTAGCATTGGTATGGTCTGCATATGGTATATGTTTTTGATGAATTGATACAATGGTGATATTTGTTGGTCAAACAAATGTGTGATGACATATCTATGCGATGTGGTCAATATATTTGCATAACTATTTGTGCAATGTATCTATATGGTGCAATGGAAGATTGAGCATACACTCTTATTGCACAATAAAATGCAATGGTTCGCATTATGGCAGAGACAATGATGTTGTTGATGACGGAAATTAGAAATCTGAATTTGATGTTTGTTGATGCAGGGAAGCTGACATGTTTGTATTGTAGGGACAACGTGGTAGAGTATAACTATATTTTCATACCCTTATATTTGAGTTTTACTTTGGATTATAATATTGTTGATGTGTAAATGACTATAATTCATTTTGCTGGAGATAGATGTATTACTCAACAAATTATCATGTTGTTGAGTTTACTTCTTATTGTTGAAGTTGTCCATGATGTATTGGTCATGATTAGAGGTCAAGTGTATCATGAAATGTATTGTGTCTGGTCTGATGTATTTTCGAGCGAAAGTGTGCTAATGAGAAACTCAGATATCATCATCACATCTATGAATGGACATGTATGTACTTATGAATCCCTGTAATCATGTTGTGATCCAAAATGGATTTTGGATAGACTTCTAAGTCTAAGTGCTCCTCATAAAGGAAAATGAAAGTCCAAGGATGCTCCCGGAAATAGTCCCATTACATAGATATTTTCATTCTGGATCTACTGCAACTTGAATGGGCTAAAATGGACCTTGGATGCAGAAGTTATTGCAAAAGAAGATTTCCTTCGTGCTTTGAAAAAGGAGGCATTTCTCCTAAAAATTGGCCTAAAATGCTTTATAAAGGAAAATCACATTGGAAGGGTCGAGCAGAGGACCTAAAGCGGAGGCGAAAGGAACACCCAATTGCGACCTTTGACTTATCACATCAGAGGTAGGCGTTTGCCTGATGTTGGGACCCTAGGCAGCGCGATGAAGTGATTGCGACGATCGGCGTCGGCATATGCAAATAATATGAGGAAAGAACCCTGGGCTGTAGCAAATGAGATATGCAATATATTGATCTACGACGTGCGATCTCAGCCATCAGATTGGAAAAAAGATCAACGACGAGGATTAATCGACGGTCAAGAGATCAGTGATCCCCGACACAAAGGGACGATGCAATAGCGATATGCGATGCGATATGGATCATCTGATCAGGGATCAGATCAATGGTCCAAATTTAATCAGTGATCAGTGATCGACGATCCCCAATAATAGGGCCAATATGATTGCGATAGCAGTAAGCAATAAAAGGCCGGACCTGACGGGATTATAGACCCAATTCTATAGTTTTTGAAGTCTGGGAATTCGGATTTTTCAATGTATTCCTGTGTATTTGGGGTTTTAGCCAATCCACCTATGCGATGTTGTATGTGACTAATGGCAGACTCGATAGGGTTTATAGGGGCGATTTAATGGAATTTGAAGTCCAGATTTCACGCTCGATAGTGTATTTTTCGGAAAATCTCTATGTATTGGAATTTTTGTCCATTTTCGGGTTTTTGCCTGGAAAAAGGCCCCGATCCCTTTGTAACAGCTCTTGATCACTGTGCCACACTGCAAGAGTGCATTTTGCAGACAATAATGTGTTTGGGAATGTGCAGAGCCATAGAGCCACAGAACCAGATGGTCAGTCGAAGAGACAGAAAGCAGAGAAGCTGCAGAGCCACATAGGGTTGATTACATGCAGAGAAATGGCTGGGGAAGCCACAAAGCTAGAAAAATGCCTCAAAGGAGTCAAAGAGCTCAATTGACGAGGTTGCTGAAGATTGCTGTAGCTAACGTGTAGAGAGTTGGAGGTCGCTGAAGGAGAGCTGTTAGCTGAGAGAGAGTGAAAAGCTAGAGAGCACAATTGAATGGTAGCAAAGATGCTAAAGGTCGTTAGAAGGTTGCAAAAGGTCACTTGGAGGATGCGCAAACCATTGATGCACATAGAGGCTGAGAGAGAGCTCAAAGAAGCCAAAGTCGAGAGCTAGAGCAAGAGCAAGAGCTAGAGCCAGAGCCAGAAAGCCGAGAGCTTCAGAGCCAGGGATGAGATGGTGTTCTAAGCCCATTGTGTTCTGTGTAAACTAGTAGATTTGAGTGTGGATCTTGTAAAAGAACTACTTCCATAATCCCAAAGAGCCTAGTCAAGTTGAATAGAGCTCAAGGAGACGTAGCCCAAGAGTTTTGGGTGAACTCCGAATTAATATTGTTGTTATGTGTGTTGTTTTATTGCTGCATCTTGCTGCTACACGTGTGTTGCTTATTTGCTGCTTTACTTACTGTCATATGTATTTAATACCAGCATAAGTAAGTGAACTTACAACACATAATGGTTTTAAAAAAAATATAAGCATACACCTATGTTCAAGCACATTATTAATTATGTATTGGTTAATCAATAAATCTTGGGAATATTTAAGCTTTGAAAGTGGGAGAGGTTCTTGTAAGCTCAAAAGAAGCCTTTAGTGCCCCATTTTCAGATCAGGTGGTATTAGAGCCTAATATTGGTTAACCCCACCTTCAAAGAAGGTGATATCAAATATAGTTATACCATAGCAAGTGGTATCATCTTAGAATTCTTGATTGACAGAGCAAAGATTACTTGTCTGAAAGGTGTTTGGGCAGTCAAGGATTGATTGTCTGATTGATTGTATGCTTGTTTGCAGACTGAAAATAGTTTGAGTTGCAGAGGTGAAGGGAAAACTATTTCTAGCTAAGTCCAGGAGAGGACAAGAAGGAAGAAGGGCTGAAGGAATTCTTCTTATCCCAAAGGACCTCAAGGTAATATTTGAAGCAAAAGAGGTTTGTTGCAAAAGGTTGCTGAATAAGCTCTTTATTAATCTTGTTTGAAGTTATTTTGTTCATTGGCATAATGACAACTTCTACAAGTGAGTCCTCAAATTCTTCTTTCTTCACAAGATTCTTTGATGAAGACATGAAGAAAGAATTGTTCATCATGATGGACAAGGTGAGAGAAATGTATGAGGATGGAAGGAAGAGCAACATACTTAGAGAGTAGTTGAATTCTATGGAGGAAGAGAAGCAGATGCTTTCTGACAAATTGCAAGAAACGGAGAGGCAACTTCATATTGCAAATATGAACCTGAAAAGGATGCATGAATTGGAGTCATAGCTCTTTGTTGCCAAAGAAGCCTTAGTCAAGTATTAGCTTGAAGAAGAGGTAAACCATCCCTGTTTGTCTTCAAATTCTTCTAAGAATGCTTGTATTGGTTCTTTTGAAAAACATACCAGAGGCATAGGTTCCAATCTAATGTCCAAAATGGGATATGAAGGAAATGGCTTGGGCAAACATACACAAGGTATTGTTGAGCCAATAATAGTTGAGGAAAGGCCTAAGCATTTGGGCCTTTGCTATGGATAGTCTTATGGAGAGAGTTGCAAAGCTGCCATGAAGGCCATTGAAACAAATCCAAGAAGGAGTTGCATTGTAGGTCTTCTACCTCAAGAGTGTGAAGATTGTATTAGGGAGGAATGCAATAGCTTGAAACACCATTTGTAGGATTCAGGTGTTCATAAGCATGCACTTGAACTAGAGAGTTGTGGAAACTCTTATAGCCTTGAAGAGATTGATGGTGTTCTAAAGGGAGCCACTTCTTCATTTGATTCACCTCCTCATTAAGGCAATAAAGGTGAAAGAGAAAGGTATAAATCTAGTACTAAACATTTTCCTTTTGATTATGTTCAGCATGATAAATTCCCATGTAAGCATTGGAAAAGAATTACATGTTCCTTTTGTGGTTTGGATAACCATAATGTTTCTAGATGTTGGAAGAGAATGGCCATATACAGGAAACTATTGAAGGAAAGGAAGCAAGAAGCCAAAGGTCCATTGGACAAGGCAAGTCATGCTGTCAAGAGGATGCACATGAAGTGCACTTACTGCCATAAGCAAGGACATCTTGCTGCAAAATGTTGGACTCGGAATCCAACAATGCTCCCATGAAACTTGAAGAAGGTGGAAGGAGAAAATGGCAGAAATGGAAAGTGTTAGGCCCATATACCAATAGGTGTCATATGTCATGATTGACTTGATGAGCTATGTAATATGTTCATACCTTTTCTTCTTGCAAAGGTTTTCCATATTTTCAAAAAAAAAAAATTTAAAAATTTAAAAATGTAAAGCGGGTATACCGTAAAAGAAAAATCAAAGAGTAAAAAGAATAAAAATGGTCAAAAAATGAACCCCAACAAAAGAAAGACGAGGAAAGTGTACAAGTCTAAATGCCACTACTTTTTCACTTTGTGTAATAACAATTATGTGCAAATTGTCACTTATGCCACAATCCTTGAATAGCCAAACAATTTAAACTTGGCTAGTTCATATTTCAATTTCATGTTGTAGAAATAGAGAATAAATATCTGACCAAATAGTATAATCTTGGCAGATAAGTAGATAGGTAGAGTGAAAAAGGAGCTCAACAGTTTAATCTGAGCCATTGGATGTAATAAGTGTAGACTTAGATAGGCTTTGCCATGTAAAAGAAAAACAATTTGATAAGGGTTTTCCAGTCTAAGTGCACCCAAATGAAGAAGTAAAAATGCTAGGATAAAGTAGGTAGGGTAGATAGATGTTGGTTGCAGAATCATATATGATGGATGATGACTCTAAATGTATTAATCTATTACTTTCATTACAATGTCAAGGCATACATTATATTGAAAACATCTCAAGCAAAGCAAAGTCAGAATAATTAACTTCCCCACTCATTTTCCCTAAAATTTTCACTAATTTCCCCTAAAGCACTAAGGTATTTACTAAATTAGAGGGGCTCAGAGCATTTCTCTGACTTCTGGAGGGACCAGACCCTCGGCCCAATAATTTATAAAGCCTAAGTACTTAAAACCATTCATAAATCATTCATTCCTCTCCTTAAGTCTTTTCCTAAGTAAAATCCTATTTTACTTATGAAAATTACAAAATTTTCCATAAGAACCCTTTTTTCACTTTAAGCCTAAGTTTGAATACACACATCAAATGTTTTATACTTAGCACTTTTTTGTTAATTATCATATTAACTATTAACATAGTATTATATAAATCCCTTATAAAATTGACCCATTCCGGTAGTATTGTAGCTATATAATAAATCCCGAAATACTATATATCCTGCCCCAGGTTAATTATAACCATATCATGTTTTAATACGGGATTAATTAGTTAAACAGTAACTAATTAATATCCCTTAATCCCACGCCACATTAATAAAGGATTAATCAACCCTCACGGTTAATTAACAGCCTCCCCATCCAATCCCATCAATCCCAATATAATTAATTAATCGTTAATGTATTGGGCCCGCTTTTGTTATAACCCCATCATTTCATGTCCCTCGATAGCCATCTAATCAGGTCCTCAAGATCTGACGGCCTTTATGCATATCGCGCAACCCTTTGTGACCATACCTTAGCATGCGATCACAAAGCGGTTTCCTGAACAGTACCCTGCCACGCGTCAAAACGTCTATGGAATCGCTGGCTCGAGGTCTATTACCACCTGTCCCCATAAGCAGTGTGATATCAAACCGCTTATCGCCTCCTCACAATACGACAAAACATCATGTCGTCTGTCATTAAATTCACCTGTCCAAAACCAAAAACCCGCCAATCTTTTGACTTTTGCCAATAAAGCAAAAACAAAATCATTTTCACTATTTATTTGGTAAATTGTGCATCCATGCAATAGAACGTCGAGGTTTGCCAGTCGAGTTTTCAGTCACCAACCTGCTCCTAAACTTTCCAGCAGATGTCGCCTAGAACCCTCTAGCCACACCAGTACCTGAATTTTGTTGTTCATCCCCCAAAAAAGAGGTATTTATCAAATTCCCAACAAAAACCCTGCAAATACTGGTTTTCCACTAAAAATTGATGAGAAAGGACCAAATTTATAATAATTTAGTAATTATTTTCGTCATTTAAGTCCCCCATAGCCTCTCTGTTCCCCATTTCACAAAGAAAACCACATTTTCCTTCTAAGTCCACAAGAACCAGAAATGGAAACCCCGGTGGCTTTGAATGTTGCACCTATTAATGCCCCTCATCGAGATTTAGACCATCTGCCCTTGGCAGATAAAGACTTCCAAATAAAAGACCTTTCCTCTGATAAAAATCACCTCAAAGTCTTTTGTCAAAGTAGAGATAACCACCTGAATGGCTCTGATGTCCTAGGGATATGGGAATCCAATCTTCCCATATACTTTCTCCCCTCAATCCATGTTTTCCCTGATATAATTCATCAATGCCATGCCAATTACGACCCTAACCACAGAGTAGTTATGTCTCCCAACCAAACAATCCTCTTCCCCATAACTGTTGAGTCAATCAATGAGATGTTGCAATTTCATCCCAGTCAAGCTCTCACTCCCATTTCCATTGGGGATTTACTCGAGAAATCAACTAAATTATCCCAATCAGAACTTAATCGCCTCTGTCAGACTTTCATATTACAGAAACATCAACCTAAGGGACCACCTCCTTATATGCAAACTTTCTTCACAGATATGGGAAGACTCATACTTGATATGATATATTTAGTTATGGGATTCAACACTAATGAGTTTGTTATTGAGTTAACCCTAGTGTCGTTGTCAATCTTTACTTCTGGACAACCCCTTGCTATTAAGTATGATTATGCCTTCTTTATTGCTGATAAAATTCATGAATAGTTCATGCGACTAGAGAATGAAGGAGTTTTCAAATATACCACCTTCATATATCATCTCATGCTTTATTATCAGTCAGAAAATTTCCCTTTCCCTGTCATGAAGCTTGATACCAAGGGCAATCCAAGGTCTGTTATCTTTTGGACTTCCATCTTCCATAAAACCTTTGATTCCCCTTACTCCTATAATGAGTTCATTGATCAATTTTTTCATCCAGCAACCACCTTATTGACATGGATTTCACCTCCCAGGATCAGTGGTGACATTAAAAGGATCCTTCATCTCTCCAAGCAGAATAGAATAGGTGACTGGTATTTATACCATAATTATACAGAAATCAGGATATATGGGTGTGAGCTTTTCCCTTTCAAGTTACCCAAATACATTCCAATGAGACTGTTTGCATTGGAATATTTCAGATAAATGATAAATTCAGACTTGGTTCATTTTCATAAAGCCAAAAAGAAAGAACAACTCAGAATCAAGAATCAATTAGGCCATTTTGTCTGCAACAATGGGGAAGCATGGAGAGAAGCAGAGAGAATTTTAGAAGATCACCTTAAATTACACAAAAGTTTTGGTTGGGTTCCATATGACCCTCATAGCTTTATCTATGATAGAAGAATGAAGAATAGGCTGCCACCATATATACACCATAGAATCCCAGAGATTGAACAATTTGCCAACATGGATGAATGGAGGGAAGGGACCTTAGTAGAAACTGATAGTGAGCAAGTCAACATAGAAAATGTAATGAAAGATCTTGGAAAGACTCTTGACCTAGATTCTTTTCGACAGGTGTAGTTTGAAACTTCTTAGAAGTCAGCATCAGAGATAAGTGCCTCAACGGTTGGGAATTCTCAAAGGCACTCACAGTAGACCGATACACCTCTCACAGGGACTTCCAAAGGTAAAGAAATAGAGACAAGCACTCAGACCATAGAACAATCAATAATGTCTAAACAGCCTGAAACTTCTAAGGAATAGGCCCACATGCACACTCCTCCAACGCAAGTCAATGTGGGAGAACCCACGATCTTGCAGACTCTTCTGAATGAGAAAAAGAACAAAAAGAGAGATAGGGAAGTAGCTACCCCTGCCAGCAGACCCTCAGAATAGTTTGGTGCTAAAAGGCAAAGGCTAAATCCTCTTTCAGAAGAGGAATTTTTTGAAGAAACTATTGATAGTCAAAGAAAAGAAGGTGTAGATAGTCATCAAACTTTCCCAGTAGGTGGGACATCTACAAGCTCACAAAGACAGAAGCTGGGGAGACAACAAAGTGCAGAGGTATCATCTTTTAGGCCACCAGGACAAGACAATCTAGATATCAAAAAGAAGTTTAAGGAAATAAAAGCCAAAAATGAGCCATTGAGGATCCAGGTCTACAATTAGTATTTGATGTTGGGTATACGACCAAAGTCCCACATTGACTAGAAGTGGGGAGGATCATGGGTATATAAGGATGGACAAATATCTCCATTGCTATGAGACTTTTTGAGGTAAGTCCAAAAGCAAATCCATGAGGGCTTAGGCCCAAAGTGGACAATATCATACCATTGTAGAGATATGTGGTGTCCAGAGTCCTTACAAGTGGTATCAAAGCCATGCCCCGAAGTTAGCCAAGTGGATGAATTCTTGGAATGCCGAACGAAGGTGGTGGGCCCCGGTAATATCACGATGGGATCCGCGGATGAGCTCAGTTAGACAGGCAGTTTGATCCGGATTCTTCATGGACGTGTGCTGGTCCCAACACGGTGAAGAGGAGTTGACCTGGGATAGAGCAAGCTCTCGAGGCAGGTGGTGTTCCATGTAAGGCGTGTGCTTCCAACGCATTGGACCATAGAATCCTGGTTGGTAAAGAGTGGACGGATGGATGAGGGGAGGCTCGATGGTCCTTTGTTCGAGGGGAGGATTGTTGGGTATACGACCAAAGTCCCACATTGACTAGAAGTGGGGAGGATCATGGGTATATAAGGATGGACAAATATCTCCATTGGTATGAGGCCTTTTGGGGTAAGTCCAAAAGCAAATCCATGAGGGCTTAGGCCCAAAGTGGACAATATCATACCATTGTAGAGATATGTGGTGTCCAGAGTCCTTACATTTGAAAGTGGCTCCCACTAGTCAAAACAGATTGATTTCAGCCTATGACATCAAAGAAGGTAAAATGATAATGAGTTATTTCAAATCTAATGTGCAACAGCCTCAATCAGCAGCAGATTACCTCAAAACCAATTTTGAGGTCATGGCAAAGGACATTCATCCCTTGGACCAAATTGAGTTACACAAACATATAGGGGAGATGGTCTACTCTACATTGACTGGTAAGACCATGATGGCCCAAAGACTGGAGAATTCTTTGAATAATACAACTACCCAATTACAGCTGGAGAAAGCCTCCTCACAGGCTAAAGACAATAGAATAAAATATTTGGAAGAATTGATCATTGGGTTGGGTCATGATTTGAAAGATGTGAAGGCTGCAGAAGCCATAATTAAAAAGAAATATGAAGACATAGTTGCCTTAAGAAAGTAGCTAAAGCTGCCTCCTTCAAGGTATCCACAGACTGCTGAGGTCATACAGCAAAGGTCTGAAGAAGAGCTGATGGACTTAGTCCTAAAACTTAATGAACAGCTGAAGGAGATTGAAAAAGAACTGGAAAAATCATTGAAGGACAAGCAGGGAGAGTCAACCTCTCAGCCTCCCAATGTAATACCAGTGGTTTCCACTGTAGTCCCTTCAACCCTTGGAACAACTCTGGCACCAAACATTCCAGTGGTCACAACAGAAGCAATATCAAGAACAACAACAACAGGAACAACACCAGTAGAGACTACAGGTCTAAGTACAAAGGAATTAATAAAATAAATGGAGGAGATGAAACTCCAAGTTTCAAAGTTACAAAAGGTAAATGAAAAATATGTTACCTTAGAGGAGAAATATGATCTTTCAAAGATAAATTTTGCAGAAAAGGTGAGGGAAATTAAAGGATTAGAACAAAAAGTAAAATCATTAGAAAAAGACCTCACATTTGACAAGCCTTTGGCAGACATTAAGAAGATTCTTTGGACCAACATCACTCAGTCAATAAATGATGTTTGGCCATCAATACAAATAATTTTTTAGCAGATTGATTTAGTAAAGGCAGCCTTAGAAGAAATACAGAGGACAAAAGCAGAATTAGGAAGGATGCCTGAGGAAGCCACCAGGCTCATAAATTTGTTGAATAGCAAGAATAAGTATCAGCTTGAAGAAATGGGCATTGAAGACAGAAAAGGGACTATTCTGGAAGTCAAGAAAGTATTAACTAAAAGGTCTTTGATGCAAAATTTGGAAAGAAGATGCCAAAACATGCAAGAGGAAATTAATGATTTTATGGATAAATTTGTTATTTTGCAGAACGAAGGGCTACCCATCCCTTTAGTTATAAATGATAAATTGATGAGGCACATATATTATGTTGACAAACTGGATCAATATGAAAATTACCCGACAAGTTCATCAACCAGTACATCAACACCAAGGGCACTGCCTACGGGCAAAGTTCTCTCTGACAATCTGGAAAACCTCTTCTATGTTGAACATGAGTTAAAGTATTTGTTTCTAGTTCAGTCTACCTTTTTCAGGTACATTGAGACTGATGAAATCCTCAGGAAACTTTAAAGAACCAAAATACCACAACAAAAATGGTGGGAAGAAATGCTAGAAATTTTGTAATTTGTCCTTGGTAAAAAGTAAATTTTGGTTATTTAATACAGTCAATGATGGTAAAGAGGACAAACAGAGGTCAAAAAAATAAAGAGTATCAGAGCAGGTCAAAGTGTATCAGTGAGAAAGTAAAAAGCAGAATAGCCAGCACTAATTTACAAAGAAGATAGCAAGATGCCTAATTATAGGGCTTGACTCCAGCACACTCCCAAGAAAAGGGGCAACAAACCATCATTTTGCCTCTATCTGTTATCTACGAGACCATCTGTCTCTATTTTTATGTAAAATATAATTAGTCATTCCAAAATATATCTCAATTTGTTACAAGATATTTTATTGTAAAGTTTTTGTATAAATACTCCCTCATTCAGAGTATTGAGGGTGGATTCTTAGACATTGCTGTAAAATTGATTATTTTGGAACAAATAGCCGTTGGACCAAATCTTGCATGGTTGGCTAGATGTAGAATTGATACAAAGGACTTTTCACAGGATTCAAGTGCAATACCTCGGACAAATAAGTATTTTATAACTCATTGTTATCGTTTTCCTGTTTAGATATTTCAATTATGTTCCATATTTGAATATTAAAACGAAAAAGCTTAATTCAAAAAGTGCTTTAGTGCAATCTGTTTTCAATCATTTTTATTCTTAATGTTTTCCTCTGAACTATGATAAGTAAGGAAATCTTAATTGCTCCTACTTCTTAGTTTATCATTTAAGTTATTTAGTAAGAAATCCTTAATTGCTTTTTACTGGTGATCATCCAAATTCCCTCTTCTCAAGACATGTGGAAGGATCCTTAATTGCCCTTCTTCACTTTTGAGCCCACTTCACCCTTTTGAATCATCATTTGTTCCCTGTTTAGCTATATTTCCCTGTGAAGCCATCCTTTGCAAAGAAACCAAATCCAGTTGAGCCATCTTTCTTTGACCCCATTAGCCCAATGGCCAGAAGTACTCCATGATACCCCTCTTCTATTTAATTTCACCAACAAACTCAATCAAAATCCCAAATCTCTAATAACTAGCCTAAAACCTTATAAAACAAAGCTAAATCTTAAAGAGAGAGCCCTCTCTAGGTACAGATTGGCTAGATTCTGTACCCAAAAGTTGGTTTGTGGTTACCTCAGACCCCCTTCCCTCTTGTTACAACTTCAGGGAAAATCTGAATGATAACAAAAAAGAAGATTCCATGAATGATGTGTCTCAGGATGATTCACATGTTGATGCTGATGTGCAGACAAAGGTAATATCCTTGAAGTGGGTTGGTAAGAAATGGTTAGAATTCTTATCCAATTAAGATTGCATGTTTATTGATGCATTTATTTGCATTTATTTGTTAATGAGATGCAAGTTGCAAGGTTTTACCAAGATGGTGAATGGAAAAAAAGTTGAGTAAGAGACTCACTTTGTTGCTGCAACATTATATTTCATTTCAGCTTCGAAAGTACAATGTGCTTAAGTGAAAGTTGAAGGGAACATGTAGGGCCACACAGCCATAGAGCGAGATGGCCAATCAAAGAGACAGAGAGTAGAGAAGCCGCAAAGCCACAAAGGGATGATTACATGCAGAGAAACGGCTAGGGAAGTCGCAGAGCCGGAAAAATACCTCAAAGGAGTCAGAGAGCTCAATTGATGAGGTCGCTGAAGATTGTTGTAGCTACGTGTAGAGAGATGGAGGTCGCTGAAGGAGAGTTGTTAGTTGAGAGAGAGCGAAAAGCCAAAGAGCACGATTGACTGGAAACAAAGCTACTAATGATCACTGGAAGGTTGCAAAAGGTCACTTAGAGGTTGAGCAAACCATTGATGCACGTAGAGGCAGAGAGAGATCTCAGAGAAGCCAAAGTTGAGAGCCAGAGCAAGAGCCAGAGCCAGAAATCCGAGAGCTTTAGAGCCAGGGATGAGATGGTGTTCTAAGCCCATTGTGTTCTATGTAAACCAGTGGAGTTGAGCGTGGAGCTTGTAAAAGAACTGCTGCATTAATCCTAGAGAGCCTAATCGAGTTGACTAGAGCTCAAGGAGACGTAGCCCAAGAGTTTTGGGTGAACTCCAAATTAATATTGTTGTTATGTGTGTTGTTTTATTGCTGCATCTTGCTACTATACGTGTGTTTCTTATTTGCTGCTTTACTTACTATTATATGTATTTTATACCAGCATAAGCAAGTGAACTTACAACACATAACGATTTTAAAACAAATATAAGCATACACCTATGTTCAAGCACATTATTAGTTCTGCATTGGTTAATCAATAAATCTTGGGAATATTTAAGCTTTGGTAGTGGGAGAGGTTCTTGTAAGTTCACAAGAAGCCTTTAGTGCCCCATTTTCAGATCATGTTGTCAAGTTTTTGGGTCCATATTGTCATCTATTGGTGATAGGAAGAGTCATGTATCAGTCATGTGCACTGCACAACTTTGTATTTGTCAGGCCAGGCAATAACTCCATAAGGCAAAAATGATTCGACTGTATTATTCCATCAGGTAGGTGTTTGTTATATACATGAGGAAGAGATTGTTCAATTCATCTCCCGATGACTGTTCATATTTCTAATTTATTTATTTACATAAATTCACCCAATCACAAGGATTAGGTGTCAACATTATCCCCCTTAATATGAAGGGATGTTGGTGAGTCCAAGCATCATTTTGAATCGTTCAAGCTTTTCTCTTCCAAGCGCTTTGGTGAAGATGTCTGTAATTTGCTCATTTGTGGAACAATGACGGAGATGGATTGTTTTGGCCTCAAGCTGATGTCAAATTAGATGATATTTAGTATTGGTGTGCTTCATTCGATCATGGAATTTTGGGTTCTTGGCCAACTTTATTGCAGAGGTATTTTCAATCATGAGTGGAGTTGATTGTACTTGTTTTACCTGCAAATATTCAAGAATTTTCCTGAGCCACACAATTGCTTTTGTTGCTTCAGCTGCTGCCAAGTATTCTGCTTTTGTTGTGGAATCCACTGGAACTGATTATTTGCATGATCTCCAGGAGACAACTCCTAATCCAAGACTAATAGCATATCCTGAAGTTGATACCCTAGTTTCTTTGTCTCCATTGAAGTCTGAATCAGAGTATCCAATCAAGTTGAAGTCGTCCACCTGTGTATATTTGATTCCAAAGTCTTGAGTTCCCTTCAAGTACCTTAGAACTCTTTTTCCAGCAGACCAATGTCCCTCACAAGGTTTTTGCATAAACCCGGAGAGGATTCCAATAGCAAACAAAATATCTGGTCTGGTAGTAGTTAGGCAGTTGAGACTTCCTACAAGTTGTATATACTTTGTTGCATCCTCAAATTCTTTTCCTTCAATAGATGTGAGCTTTAAGTTTTGTTCCATTGGAGTAGTAAGAGGATTGCACTCTGTCATGCCAAACCTATTCAAAAGATCTCCAATGTATTTCTTTTGAGAAAGAAATATGGACTTTGGATGTTGGGTTACTTCAATGCCAAGATAGTAATGAACATAGCCCAAATCAGTCATTTCAAAACTTTTCCCCAATTCCTTCTTTATGGATGCAATGTAGCTTTCATTGTTCCATGTCATCAAAAGATCATCTACATATACCACAAGATATAAAACTGTTTTTCCAAATTTCTTGACGAATAAAGTTGCATCATCAAGATTAAAATGTTTGAAATTGAGTTTCAGAAGACGCTCAGTTAGTTTTTCATACCAGGCTCGCGGTGCTTGTTTGAGGCCATACAAGGACTTCACAAGTTTGCATACTTTATGTTCATGTCCTTTCACAGCAAATCCTTTAGGTTGAGACATAAAAACATTCTCTTTTAAATCTCCATTTAAGAAAGTAGTTTTTACGTCCATTTGGTGGACTTTCCAACCGTTCTGAGCTGCTAATGCAAAGAGTGTCTGAATGGTAGCCCATTTTGCTGTGGGGACAAAAGTCTCCTCATAATCGACCCCTTCCTTCTGTGCAAAACCTTTTGCCACAAGCCTAGCTTTGTGCTTGTCAAGTGAGCCATCAGCTTTATACTTGTTTTTGTAGACCCACTTGTAGCCGATTGGTTTGGTTCCTAATGGAGGATCAACTAGCTTCCAAGTGTCTTTCTTTATGAGGGCATCATACTCCTTTTGCATCGCTTCTTTCCATTCATCATGAGAAGCAGCTTCTTTAAAGGAAGTTGGCTCAAAATCTGTAGACAAGTTTAATTCACAATCATAAGAAACATCCATATCAACAGGTGAATTAGACATCTACATCACCTCCATTTTACCGGTTTGAATTTCTGGTTCTTGTTTTTCCAATTTCATCTGGATGAACACTTTCAAGTGTCTTCGTCAGCCACTTTAGGGGACTTTTCTGAGATGGTCCAAGCTGCTCTGTTGATTGAGTTGAGACTGAATCAAGATTGAGTCTCCCAATTCTATCAATTACATCACTTAAAGCATAATCCATTGTTGGAGTTTCATTCGGGGGAGAGTGTTCTTCAGAAGAAGATTCCTCATGTTGATCTAGAATAGGAATCCCCCCTTCAAGATGTGGAATCTGATTATCAAATTCTTGAAATGATTTTGTTTTTGTGAATCTATCCAAGTTGCCGCTCAACAACATTGTCAGATTTGGATGATTCAAGAAAAATTACATCTCTAGATACAACAAACTTTTTATTTACTTCATCATAGAGGCGGTATGCTTTGGAGGTATTTGAATACCCCAAGAAAATACACTTACGCTCTAGCACCAAGTTTGTTTCTATGTACCTTTGGTATCAAGGCATAACAGGTGGAACCAAAGACCCTGAGATGCTTTACCGAAGGAACATGTCCATACCACATTTCATATGGAGTCTTGTTTCTTATAGCATTAAATGGACATCTATTCTTCATATATGCAGCACATAG
Source organism: Pinus taeda (assembly GCA_000404065.3). Classification (NCBI taxonomy): domain Eukaryota; kingdom Viridiplantae; phylum Streptophyta; class Pinopsida; order Pinales; family Pinaceae; genus Pinus; species Pinus taeda. Next base: position 19,036 of record APFE030113586.1, on the reverse strand, counting down.
AACAGAATTATCCCAAAACATTATCTTTACATTTTTGAAGAAGAGCATGGATCGTACCATTTTTAAGATTGTCCTATTCATTCTTTCAGCTACACCATTCTGTTGGGGATTATAAGGCACAGTTGTTTGATGTTTGATCCCATGTTGGCGAAGATAGTTTTCAAATTCATTTGATGTGTATTCTTTTCCATTATCAGTGCGAATAGACCCAATATGAGATTGTGCATCATTTTCAATCCATTTATGAAAATTCTTGAATGTTAGGAAAGCATCAGATTTGTTCTTCAATAAATAAACCCAACACATTCTGGTGTAGTCATCAATAAATGTCATGATATATTTATTTCCATTTGCAGAAGGAACAGGCATTGGACCACATAAATCTGAATGAATGAGTTCAAGTTTCCTATGTACTCTTGAATGTGAATAATGAAAATACCGTTTTCTATGCTTTCCTAGAATGCAAGAATCACATTGCTTAAGTTTCTTAGGAATTGTAGGCAAACCAACAACACCATTTTTCTTCAACAAGCGGAGACTGTCATAGTTCAAATGTCCAAATCTAGCATGCCATAATAAACTTGATGGAAGTTTACCTTCTTCATGATGATAATTGTATGAGAAATGTTGTGCATGAGCAGAGGTTCCTTGCAGTTTGAGAAGCCTTTCTTCTTCTATTCCCCTCATGACAAGTGAGTGGTCAGATGCTTTTCTTACCTCAAGCTTTCCATCAAGCATGTGAATGGAGTGACCTTGCTGGCGGATGTGAACCAAGGACAGTAAGTTTCTCTTGAGCTGTGGGAGATATAGAACATGATGCAGAAGAAAGTCTGGAAGACCAGGCAGTTTAAGCCTGATTGTGCCAAGCCCTGATGGCTTGATTTTTGATTGATTTGCAAAGTATACTGCTCCATCAACATTGGTAGTGAAATCTTCAAAAAAATATTTTCTATGAGTCATGTGGTAGGTTTCTCCTGAATCAAGCAACCAATCATTTTTCCAAGAACCAAGTGAAGCATTAAATAAATCTTCATTTACTCCAATGTTACATTGTGCCACAACATAGTGAGCGGATTCAGGTGCTTTACCTTTGTTTGTATCATCAATTTTACCTTTATGTTGGTTTCTTTTCTACTCAATTTTGTCCCATGGTAGCTTGCATGTAGAGGCATCATGTGATCCATTTCTTTTGTAGCGTATGCAGTGCAAATCTGCTTTTTCTCCTTGAGAATGTCTGCCCCCCTTGCGTATGAAATATCTTCCTCTTCCTCTTCGACCACCTCTTCCTCTTGTAGAATCTTGAGCAGGATGATTTTCTTTATGAGGAAGGCACACAACCTCTTCAGAAGATTCAGGGGCTATCTTCTTTCCAAAAGCTTTCTCTCTTTCAGCAAACTTTTTCACAAGACAGTCAAAGGCTATATCTTTGAGATTTCCATTTGCTTGCAATGACTCAAGATAATTGGAGTAAGTAGGATAAAGTGCCTTGAGAAAAGCGATAAGAGGAACATCCAATTCAACCTTAGTGGACTTGGTATCATGCATTATAGACTTTACTTCAGATGCAAGAGCAAGAGGATCATTATTTTGCAGTTCAAGAGTGAAGAGTTTAATCATGAGTTGAACAACTTCAAGTGTAGAATGTGAGTCATAGAGTTCTTTAAGCTTTTGTAAGGCTTCAAAGGCAATTGAATATGACGAAATATGGCAACTCACTTCTTCATTTACAGATGTTGTGATTAATGCATAAGCTTTGCTGTTCTTGTTTTCCCGAATGACGAGCTCTTTGTCTGAGGTAGGCTATACTGGTTCATTGTCTCCGTCTCCGACACACACTCCTTTCCACAACTCATTGAAAATGAGGGTGTGTTTTATCATCCGGGACCATACAGGATAGTTCTCCTTTCCAGTGAGAACTATTCCCACCATGGATATGATTGAATGCATAATGTAGCAAAAAAAACTTCTGCTGCAAAACTTTTACTGTTAATGAAAAAAATATACTTTTGACGTGACTGGACAACAAACTCAAATGTCAATTCACATTCATCTGCACTAAGTCCAAAAAAATACCCTCAATAGCATAAAACACTATGTCCACTAAAAAACCTGACACATCATAGTCCAGGAGTAATTGAATTACTGTTCAATATCTCGCATTGTCACACCTTTGTTTGTATGAAATCATACATCTCAGATTTCCTCAAAACTTAAGTCTTGTATTATATCTCAACTTTCAAGGGAGACTTGAGTTTATGTTTTAATCATACCTTTCGAATGAAATTCGGATTTTGAAGCAGAAGAGTCCTAGATCTTAGTTATTGTGTATGAGAATCAAGTGTATCGCAGTAGCTAATATGAGGAAAATACAAATTTAGGAACTCAGACTTCAAGAAAGGGCTTGTGTTACTTGTTTTGCATACAAAAAACAATTCGGACTTCTTAAATTAAGATACAAAGATGTAAAATCAGACTTCATAGGGATTTCAAAGAGGACTTCAAATACAGCTACCAATATCAGGATGCCGCTTTCAGTGGCCCGTTTCTTCAATATTGGTCAGTGGATTAGCGCATTTGATGTAGGAGCAGTCGCCGATGATTGAATGCCCTTGGTGGTCATGCGAGGGGCTGAGCTCGAGCTTCATATGTTTTTGGGAGCAGCGGAAGCATAAATATGTATTTTCTTAATTATTTAACCAAGCCTGAGCACGCCGTTGCAGGCATACACCAAAGCACAATACACCAACACCTTCCACGCGACTCCACAAGGTATCACGTAACCATCAGTCGAGGGGCCCGACACTTTCTCAATGCTACTTCCTTGACAGAACTCATCGGCTCCATTCCTACACCTCGATTGATTTGATCTTTTTACAGAACTCTGCTCTAAATGCACGGTTTTCTTCCAAAATTCTAAATTTAACAGATACCCAACATAAAACAATGCTTTCTCTACAACATAGAGCTGTCAAAAATCGGAATTAATGAGGCAACCGGGAGATAGGACCGAGAGGCAATGAAAGGTTGTGGTCTGAATGGGTTTGAAATGCTTTATGTGAATCAGTGCAGATCGCCACAACAAGGCAAATGGAGAAACAAAATCGTAGGCCCTTCAAAAACAATTTTAACGCACAGTGCTCAGTTAGGACAACGTTTAGGCTACGTGGAGCAGGCTAGCAATGTTCAGGCTACGTGGAGCAGGCTACAAGTGTTCAGGTGAACATTTATGAACAAGCAACATTCAGGCTATGTTCAGGGCCAACGTTCAGAAATAAAAACACATATGACAGATAGGGACAACGTTCAGAAATAAAAATCACAGATAGGGCTAGCATTCAGAAATAAAAATGCATATGACAGACAGGGCTAGTCTTCATGTTGGAAATAATACTGAGAGGGGGGGGGGGGGAATCAACATTATCAAATCAATATAACATTTTCATTTCCATATTCAGAATCATATACGCTACTTCAGTTAAGGATACCCGCGTATATACGCAACTGTGTTTTATGCAATTAGCATATATCAATAAACTTATGATTCAGTTAGTTGATCTTCAATGAGTGCATCAGAACATTATTAACCATATTAATAGTAAATAGGTGCAGTAAAACAGAATAGATCATCACACATAAGGAACACAAATGAACACCATTATATAAGGTGGAAACCCAATGTGGGTGAAAACCACCTGCTGCAAGTCGTCTCAATCTTCTTTTTAATAAGAAACTTCTTTTACAATAGTTTTGTATTGGTGCAGTTTTATACTAGTATGTAGGCTTCTACCTGTAGAAGGCTACAACCTTCTCTCGTTCTCCAGACTCTCCTGGAAGGGAGCTACAACCCCCTTAGCTCTTGTACTAGCTGATCCATTTACTAGTATGTAGGTGCCTGCCTACTGAATGCTCCAACCTTTACTCGTTTTCCAGCTGCTACTGGAAGGGAGCTACCACCCCCTTTGTTCTTGTAGTAGCTGATGTACTAGTACGTAGGTGCCGACTTACAGAGGGCTACAACCTTCTCTTTCTTCCTCTAGGTACCACGTTTCATACATTTTCAGACTAGATACTCCTGAAGCACAACACCATAATTTGAAGGCCACGTTTCATCCAATTTTCATACTGGACCCATCAACAACATTGAAGCAAAAAATTAATCATTACTGCCCATCAACTACACCTGCATCATCAATCTCTGAATCACCCAATACTAAAACACTGAAACAACTCAGTCACCAGAACATAGAATAGACAACAGAATTATGCAACAATAATCAAATCCAACTGTAACTTCAAATATCACATCTCATAATGTATACATTACTATGACGAACCAAACCCGCGTACATACACGCTTTCACCAAAGCCAACCCGTGTACATATCTGCAAATATTTACTCATAACTCGCAACTGTTCCAGACATCAGTCATACCTAGATCATAACATTCATACAATAAAACTTGCGTTAATAATTCAGATCTAGTCTATCCATAATCAAACCATATAATGATAAACATTCCAAGCCTTAAGATCTTGATCCATTTTTCATCATCATCCACATGAGTGCATCCTTGGTTCAGATCAAGCAAAGCATCACCAATCCATAATCAGCATACTAGATCTCATACTTCATCAGATATTCAAGACTTTATCAATGCATTTGCCTAATGATCTTCTTCTCCTTTTATAGTCTTAGGCCTTACTCAATACCATGGTCCAAAACCATTAAGAACTAATACTAGGGACCCAATACCTGGGTTCAACACTTCAGACCCAATACCAAGGACCAAAACCATAGGTCTAAATACCACAGACCCAAAAATAAGCTTTCCCACATGTACGGGCTTTACCATGCATGAAAGTACGTGCATACGCATACGCGACTTGTGGTCAGTAATCCCGCGTGTATACGCGTATTTGTATATAGAGAACCTGCATGTATAACCTACGTGTATACCCTACTTGGTATATAGCGAACTTGCGTATATACGCGACTTGGTACATAGTGAACCTACGTATAACCTGCCTATGTACGGGACTTGGTATATAGTGAACCTGCGTATATACTCATCTTTCTTCATTCTTTGTAGTCTGATCATCAATTCTTTGCTACTGACCTGCTGCACTATAATCTGTCATCTTGCCATCAAGGACAACACTTGTATCATAATGCCAACAATCTCTCCCTTTGGACTTGATGGCAAAGTTAACTTGTCATATTGAGAACTGTCATCTGATTCCTTTGAGCTTGTTAGCGCTCAAATCTGCCTTAGGCTGAAATAAGGCAAGACTCAAGGCCACATCAAACCAGGCTCAGCCTCGTAGCTAGCCCTACGAGGATAGGAGAGGGCTCTCTCCGGGTCAAACTCGGCTAAAGGTAACCGAAAAGGCTCGAGATGACCGAATTGATGACTAATTTTAGGCTAGGTATTAAGCACAAAGACCGTGAAATTGAGTTTTTGAGGTTTTGTTGAATTCAAGGGAAAGGAAATTTTGGGTGCGGGGATGAGGCACAACTTTTGCAGAGGTCTACTTGGGGCGAGATAGGTGATTGTTTTGATGCCTTAAAGTAGGTGAGATGGATAGATCAGACCGGTGAGGAGCTAAGGAGATCAGGGGAGTCTCAAGGATTCTCCTTAAACTGAATAAAAGATAGAGAATTAAACAAATTTAAAGGCAGAGCATAGCAAATTTATGGATTCTACCTTAACACTTCATTTGTTTAATTGGAGAAAATTAAATAAGGAAAGTGGTACACATACACAACTTACAAGTACTGAGAGAAACACACCATCAACACATAAAGCCACATGAATCCCAAATAGTGTTGCAAAACCCTGGTCTTTCCTTTGCCAAAAATGCAGATAAGATATGTACAATAGAGTTTCAAGCTATTCCCAGAGTCCAACCTCTGCTACTGAATGAAAATTTACATATATAGACCAAGCTATCCTCATTCCCTAACCTCTAGGGGTCGAGCTCCTCCTTCTAGGAGTAGTTTGAACAAATTCTAAACATGGAGCAAAAATCTAGATGACCAAACAACCTGCCTCTAAAGAGAAGGAAACTGATTCATTACATTAGTTTCTTGCTAATTTGTGAATGACTCATCTAGAAGAAGGTAGATAAGTTCTATGTTACCTTACATACATCAAATTACATCACGTTGGGTGAAAAATTACATCAAAGAGTGAAACTGGTGGAAACTAGCCGAATTCCTGAGCTGAAGGTGAAAATCTGGGCCAAAAACTGTATGCCTAGCGCCCCTGATCCCTATGCGTAGCGCCCCTTTGAGCCTGTGTTTGGGGCACTTCCCGATCTCCAAATTGAGCTCATGATAGCTCGTTGGAAATCCCTGGATGTATACTTTCCAACCCAAGTGGCATTTTCCAATTTGGAGCTCATTTTCCCCCTCAAAACTGAATTCTCCCAGAGGTACTTCCTGCAGTTAGAAAAGGTGGCAGCAAGGTGGTTTTCATGATGTTTTTGGACATTTAGACCATCCAGATCTCAATGAAATGCTTAAGAAATGGTTGAAAATGTGTATTTATTCATGAAAAATCCAAAACTACAAGCCATTTGTCAATTGGACCTCCCAATATTTAGGGTAGCGCGCTGCGCGCTACGCGTAGAACCCAAAAACCTGTTTCTCAAGCCAAAATTTTTGAAATGACAAAATTTTCTCGAAATGTGCCCAAAATTGGAGTGAAGACCCTCCATCATGTATCATGCTCAACTAGTGAAGCCTCAGCCAAAAATCGAAGCGGATCAGGCCTTTTGCGTCGTTTTTGTGCTTTGCTCAAACCCCTTTTGAGGACCTTGATTCTCGCTTTGCAAACATGCATGCGAGCCCAATAGTGAGTCTTCATGTGACGAAGCATGTCCTTGTCCCTATTTTCCTTCGCCAACAACTTCTCCAAATGAGTGTTGACCCGGATGAGCATTGATTCCCTATCAATAGGTGTCAAATCATCGGGTCTCCTTCGGGCCAATTCTCGGTCTTCGCGGATCTTCCACAGCTCATAAAGTTCATGCTCATCTTCCAACTGCATGTTGCGCTGATCTAAGTAGTTGATCACCCATTTAGCCATCTACAATTTCTTTTGCAGCGACTCATTCTCGGCCCTTTGCTCTCGGATGATCTCCTTTAGCTCGGAGCTAGGAGAGCTAGCATCAACATCAATGATATCCGTGTCCTGGCCTCCTGAAGGACCCTCATCAACCATGAGTCTCTTGCCCCTGTCCTGACTCTGTACCTGTGCTGTAGATGGAAGTGAGACCCCTTCCACATGGTGTGGAGATAATACTCGCTCTGCTGATGGTGTCAACGAGACCCCTTCCACCCCGGGTGGAGATAGTACTTGTCGTGCTGCTGCAAATAAGGTCCTGTGGCCTTTCTGATATTTCACATATACTGGAGCATCAACATGCTTGGTCTCAAGAATGTCAAGCTGCTGTGAAGGCCCTCCCTCATCATGAACTATCTCTGGTGGTGGCTGAGGCGCTGTGAAAAGGTCATGAGCAATAAAATCCTCCCATGTAATGCCCTGCTGTGCCAGCTGATGAATCACCACGATTTTGATCAATGCATAATGGTATATGCTCCTGTGCTGATGTGCTGGGCTCTTCTTTTGCACTAAAGGCACCATCCTCTCTATGTTGCAAAACATAAAATATGGGATGTTCATCAGGCGCACCCTTGTAAAATGCATCAACAAACGGACATGGTATGCATAAAGACGTGAGAATCTGCCCTCAAAACTGAAATACCAGATGATAAGTTTCATCAAAGGTGCAAGCCGATCATTCAGGTAGTGGAAAGGAAAAACTCTACTCAAGTGCCTCATATACCCTGGTTTAATATATGGCTCATAATATGATTTCTCTAGCTGCTGACGCTTATTCCATTGCTCCCCAATATTTGGAATTCCCGTGGCCTCTGCAATGGTCTCTGGTGACAAAATGAAATCAAATCCAGCAAGGTTTACATGGCCATCATGTAAATGGAGAACAAACAAGCGGGCTAATTCACGATGATACTGAAACTGTGAAATTAGCTCACAAAAATGGTAGCATGACTGATGGCGAAAGCAATCCATGGGAAGTGGACAAGCTTGCAATTGTACCATAGAAGTGGGCTCTTCTCTAAGATGTTTACCACCTTTGCCACCTTTGCGAGGTCTTTGTGGCACATTTCCCTCTGTGGTGGAATCACTTTCATTTTCTTGCTCATAAGATGACTCTGTATCTGACATGGTTTTGGGAACAAAATAGGTGCAATAGGAGGATTGCAATGTGTATGCTGTATGTGTAATGAAATCCCAATTTAAATGTATCCTCAAAAAACCGGCTGAAGCATCATAAAAATTCTGCCATAATGGATATTTTGTTTGGTATATTTGGGCATAAAAACAATCACAAAGATGTTGTGGTATGAAGTGCTGCTGTCTCCAATGTCTTTTAATACCCTATACAAAGTTTCAATAAGGGCCTAGGGTTTGATTTATTTTCTTACACCCAATACCACTTCCACTTCTTCAAACACACATTAAACACTATTCAACTTGATGTTTGAGTCAGAGAAACACCTACTTGTATTTGCAGAGGCGATTTGATACGTTCTAGGCACAAAAACATAATGCTGGAATGGATGCGTAGCGCGCCAATTCTATGCGTAGCGCACCTCCCAGTGCGTAGCGCCTGTGTAAATTAACACAGGATGTGTGCGCCCAATGTGTAGCGCACCACCCAGTGCATAGCGCGCAAGTCCTATGCGTAGCGCGCACCTTCACTCTGCCTCGAGGGTTTGAAACTCGGTTTTTCGCCCTCCAATCTTGGAAATGCTCTTGCTCTGATATGTGGTGAACCAAAAAGACTTGTTTCACCTTATATACACCCAAAATATCTAATTTGAATAAATTAACTTCAAAAAACCCACTTTGTAAAGTTTGGGCACTTTCATTTTTGGCCTATTAATACAATGATGCTTTTTGATTTTCTTTTGCTTTTCTGACGTTTGGACTGAAACTCTTTGTTGATTTTTGTTTGCAGGGATAGCTGTAACATGCTCTGGCAAAGGAGACCAAGGCTGCACTTGAACACTTGAAGAATTGAAAATTTTGACAATTTCTTACAAAAATGAGAAGGCGACTTATCTTCAAAACGGAGTTTTGAAGAGAAGTCCTAATTTAATTGTACAATAATGAAAATTATTGAAATGATGATCTATCAAAGACATCCCTCTGGCCTGCTGGTCTTCTAAAACTTTTCAAGACAAAAATGACTCAACCGTAGACCTAAAACCTCAAAATTTAAAACATGATTGTGAATGACCTTTGAAAACTTTATTTTAATGAATAGACCTGAACCAGCAGTGCCAAGCACGAGGGGAATGAGTGACACACAACCGCTCCATCAGAGTTATGGCTTGCCTAACGAAATGCAACTGATCAAACGGATGGGACACCTAAAACATGAAATGCAAAAAAGAGCTTTTGATCTCTAATGGAGGGATAACTAGACCGACTCTAACATTGGCTCCAATGGGGATGGTAGCTCCTTGGAGATGCCAAGAACGGTAGATATCTGGGAGAGCAGATAGTGCCTTCATCCATTGGGCGATGGAATCATTATTTGAACGGATAACACAAAACCTTTGACATATTTATTGAATGAAAACTTGACTGAAAACTGACTGAAACTTGACTCAAACCGACTCGATGGAAAACTGAAATAACTTGAAAAAACTGACTCAACAAACCAAACACAAATGACTCATGACTGACCTAAAACAAGACTTTACAAAGCTTTTGGAAAAAAGGCAGCAATCCATCAAGATTTGGAATCATGATGACAACCACTTGAATACTAATGAAATGTGTACAAATCATGTGTAATGAGATTTCCAATGTAACCAATCCAATAGATGGCTACATACCAAATTTCTGCTCTCACTTTTCTCGAGCAGGCGAAACGATGTACATGTGGGAAAATCACAATAACCACTGAAACCAAGGCTTATGATAATGAACCAGGCAACATTTATCTTCTCTAGTGCTTGCAAAAGGATGCCGAAGGGATCTTGATAATCCTGAAGCACTATCTTGTCTTGAGATCCAGCAGCAAAAATAGAAGTATTCCCTTCATTATGATCTGAAAGAAAAATTGATTTCTGAGGGATAGGAATGCACAGAGAAGTATGTGCTTCTGCCATCTGAGTGTTAGCTGTAGGTTCCTTGACCATGAGAAATCCTGGCATATTGTCTCTCTCAAGCTCATACTCCTCATCTTCATGGTCTAGGTCATTCTTAAACAAAAAAAATCTTCAAGATTATCAAACATGACAACCTTATCATCTTTGTGAAAGAAAATACTATCTGTTTTCTGATCTATAAAACTGATTACAAGACCGTCATCATTTTCAAAAGAGGAAGAGATTTCACCAACACTTTCTTGACCATGTGTACACTACAAATCTGTTGTAGCTTCGGCTGAAACAAGACCTTTCAGAAGTAGATCTATCTCATCTTCAGACAAAGGAGACAATACCTTTTGTTTTCTTTTGCTCAAATAGTGATTGTCTTCATATGACATGGCAATCAAGTTATCATTTACCACTGAGTTATCAAAAGAATATTTCTCACTTACCTGAACAAAGATCCCATCTTGTTGTCCATGAAATGACCAGATTACCTCCTCATGAAGGATTTGGTTAATAACTTTGTCTTTTTCATTCCAGATGATCTCAACAATAGATCTCTCCTTCATGGGATTCAGAACAAGATATGCTTGGTCATCACAATCTGAATGTAGATCTAAAACAACTCACTGGTCATGATCAAAATCTACAATTGAAACTTGAGTTCTTGGCATGTTGTCTTCTTCTATGGGCAGATCTGAAATAACATTCTCCCTTTCATCATTTTCAACTATACTTAGATCTTGATCCTGCTGCAAATTTTCTTGTGCATCTTGACAATTATCCTCTAAGTTTTCATTATACTGCTGAAATGGATTCTCCTACAGAGCCTCCATGATCTCATCATCCATGAAATTATCATCTTCGTAATATTTCTCAAGGCTTTCAATAAAAGCAGAAGCATGTTTGCAACAGTCATGAACTAAATTTAATGATGAATAAGACACTTGATATCTTTCAGTGAAAATGGCATAAAAATATTTTAAACAATAAATACAGGCCAGCGGAAAATTTTCATACCAAGATTGGGCTTCACCTTCCAGTGTGGCCAGGAATATCTTCATCAAGCAATCTTCAGGAAAATCCACTTTCAACTTGCGAATATGCATATGAAATCTAACCAGATGTAAAGCAGCATCTTTCTTACCATCATTGTTAAACGTAGGTAGATTCCTTGACCAATCTACCTTGGGCATCTTATTCAGAAAACCTGGAATGTGATCTCGGCTCATGTGTGCATATCTTCTCATGATTCAGTCCATCTTGAGAATCTCACAGCTACTGATCTCCCTGCAGTGAAATCACCATGAAGCATTGATTTTTGGATTTTTCAGTGAATGGAGTCGCCAGGTGAATGATCTCAGCCTTCTTATGTCTGATCGGTGTTCACCATCAACCATCAGATCTGAACTTGATACATGTACTAGGGCAATTTATAAGTTAAGTGTTACAATTACAAGCTACACCGGAGATCTACTGAAGCAGCATTTATCTACTATGCACTCGCATAGCAATGTGCAGTTCGAAGGCTACCTGGCGTGACTTCAGACTCCGTCTGTAGCTATAAATCAAATAACACTAACAAGCAAACTAGTTCTTCCCCAGTATGGTCACCACTATGTTAGCACTCAAATCTGCCTTAGGCTGAAATAAGGCAAGACTCAAGGCCACATCAAACCAACGCTCAGCTCGTAGCTAGCCTACGAAGACGGAAGAGGCTTCTCCGGTCAAACTCCGAAAAATGTAATAAAAAAAGGCTCGAGATGACGAATTGATGATAATTTTAGGCTAGGTATTAAGCACAAAGACCGTGAAATTGAGTTTTTGAGGTTTGTTGAATTTAAGGGAAAGGCAATTTGGTGCGGGGATGAGGACACTTTTGCAGAGGTCTACTTGGGGAAAATAGGTGATTGTTTTGATGCTAAAGCAGGTGAGATGGATAGAAGACTGGTGAGAGCTAAGGAGAGCAAGGGGTCCTCAAGAAATTCTCCTTAAACTGAAGAAAACATAGAATATTAAACAAATTTAAAGGCAGAGCATAGCAATTTCATGGATTCTACCTTAAAACTTCATTTGCTTAATAAGAGAAGATTCAATAGATATAATGATGCATATACACAACTTACAAGTACTGAGAGAAACACACCATCAAGACATAAAGCCACATGGATCCCAGATAGTGCTGCAAAACCCTGGTCTTTCCTTTGCCAAAAATGCTGATAAGATATGTACAATATAGTCTCAAAGCTATCCCAAGAGTCCAACCTCTTCTACTGAATGAAAATTTACATATATAGACCAAGCTATCCTCATTCCCTGACCTCTAGGGGTTGAGATCCTCCTTCTAGGAGCAGTTTGAACAAATTCTAAACATGGAGCAAAAATCTAGATGACCAAACAACCTGCCTCTAAAAAGAAGGAAATTGATTCATTACATTAGTTTCTTGCTAATTTGTGAATGAATCATCTAGAAGAAGGTAGATAAGTGCCATGTTACCTTAAATACATTAAATTACATCATGTTGGGTGAAAAATTACATCAAAGAGTGAAACTGGTGGAAACTAGCCGAATTCCTGAGCTGAAGGTGAAAATCTGGGCCAAAAACTGTATGCATAGCGCCCTTGATCCCTATGTGTAGTGCCCCTTTGATCCTGTTTTTGGGGAACTTACTTACATCCAATTTGAGCTCATGATAGCTCGTTCGAAAGCCCTAGATGTCTACTTTCCACCCCAAGTGGAATTTTTCAATTTGGGGCTCATTTTCCCCCTCAAAACTGAATTCTCCCAGAGGTACTTCCTGCAGTTGGAAAAGGTGGCAACAAGGTGGTTTTCATGATGTTTTTGGACATTTAGACCATCCAGATCTCAATGAAATGCTTCGGAAATGGCTGAACATGTGTATTTCTTCATGAAAAATCCAAAACTACAAGCCATTTGTCAATTGGACCTCCCAATCTTCAGGGTAGCGCACTGCGCGCTACGTGTAGAACCCAAAAACCTGTTTCTCAAGCCAAAATTTTTGAAATGAAAATTTTTTCTCGAAATGTGCCCAAAATTGGAGTGAAGACCCTCCATCATGTATCATGCTCAACTAGTGAAGCCTCGGCCAAAACTCGAAGTGGACCAGGCCTTTTGTGTCGTTTTTGTGCTTTGCTCAAACGCCTTTTGAGGACCTTGATTCTCGCTTTGCAAACATGCATGCGAGCCCAATAGTGAGGCTTGATGTGACGAAGCATGTCCTTGTCCCTATTTTCCTTCGCCAACAAATTCTCAAAATGAGTGTTGACCCAGATGAGCATTGATTCCCTATCAATAGGTGTCAAATCACCGGGTCTCCTTCGGGCCAATTCCCGGTCTTTGCGGATCTTCCGCAGCTCATAAAGTTCATGCTCATCTTCCAACTGCTTGTTGCGCTGATCTAAGTAGTTGATCAACCATTTAGCCATCTGCAATTTCTTTTGCAGTGACTCATTCTTGGCCCTTTGCTCTCGGATGATCTCCTTTAGCTCGGAGCTAGGAGAGCTAGCATCAACTTCAATGATATCTGTGTCCTGGCCTCCTGAAGGACCCTCATCAACCATGGGTCTCTTGCCCCTGTCCTGACTCTGTACCTGTGCTGTAGATGGAAGCGAGACCCCTTCTACATGGTGTGGAGATAATACTCACTCTGTTGATGGTGTCAATGAGACCCCTTCCACCCCGGGTGGAGATAGTACTCGTCGTGCGGCTGCAAATAAGGTCTTGTGGCATTTCTGATATGTCACATATACTGGAGCATCAACATGCTTGGTCTCAGGAATTTCAAGCTACTGTGAAGGCCATCCCTCATCATGAAATATCTCTGGTGGTGGCTGAGGCACTGTGAAAAGGTCACGAGCAATAAAATCCTCCCATGTAATGCCCTGCTGTGCCAGCTGATGAATCACCACGATTTTGATCAATGCATAATGGTATATGCTCCTGTGCTGATGTGCTAGGCTCTTCTTTTGCACTAAAGGCACCATCCTCTCTATGTTGCGAAACATAAAATATGGGATGTTCATCAGGCGCACCCTTATAAAATGCATCAAAAAATGGACATGGTATGCATAAAGACGTGAGAATCTGCCCTCACAACTGAAATACCGGATGATAAGTTTCATCAAAGGTGCAAACCGATCATTCAGGTAGGGGA
>APFE030113573.1:0-10446 GCA_000404065.3 Pinus taeda | reverse complement strand
TAGATTATAATACCAAATATTGTGTATTTATCAACTATACGTTGGCACTAGTCTGTCTAAGTTCTATTTTATTGTCAAAAATGTCAAAAAGAAAAGGGTAGTTATGTACATTGTGATGTAATAACATTATTTTACTTGTTTCAGGGAATGTGCACACTTCATGGTTGACTATCACAGGAATGCAGGAGGAAATAAGCTGAGATTTGTTCACACGAAGTATTCAATACCATTTTTTGGTTGTGTTTCTCTTTTAGCCCCTATGAACTTACATGGTGATGACAGTTGCAGCTCTAGCCACTAATGAATAATGTACACAGTGTTTACAATTGTCGCAAACAGAAAGTTTGGGGTTTTGTTCATGGAAATAACCCTTGACAAGGTATATGTAAATTTCTAGTTGAATTTTCTCATACATTGAGAACCACCCTTAATACCAAAAAATTAACCTATTTTCATTTTAAGCCATAAATCTTGTCACTTGGACTCCACATCAGATGATGAATATCTCGAGAAAAAATTGAAGGTTCCTCCAAAAATGTTAAAAAACCACTACCAAAGGGAAAGGGAAGCAGTGCAATCTATAACAAGCAAGAATGTTAAAAAAACATTGAAACCTATAGAGAAGGAATTAAGAGGTGAATGGAATACTCAACATGGTTCTCATAGTTGCAACAAGAGCATAGATGTGGTTTCTTTCACATTTTCATGTCATGTGAGGTCTACAGGTGGATCCCAAATAGGAATTCATTCAATGGAGAAAAAGCAAGGTCAAGCAGTGGACGATTGGAGAGAAAGGTAGACCACTTGTTGGAGAGATCCTTGCACAGCTAGCGAACCTGAGAAAATCATATCATAAGTAACATGCTCATCTTTGTCTTCTTTAAATCTTGCCATGTTAGGAGGAGATAGCTTAAATTCGCTTTTGGAGCAAAAGTTGTGGAGTTGACCTGGGCGCCATAAATTCTTTCAAGGATTCCATTTCTAGTAAACTACTGCACCTATACTTCAGGACTTGATTATCACATTCAATACAGAAAGACCAGTTGAGATGAACCAAAACTGTGAATAAGTACTAATTTTCTATCTCTGTTCTAGAAGCTACAAAGACACCAAAGAATAAAACAATAAAAAAATTGTACAGAAACAGTAGGTCCTGTAAGCTTTTGTAGAAGGATTGACCATGTTGGGAGACAAGGATTAACCAGGACCTTAGTTTGTTGACCTTAGTTGGTTTCATTGTTTCACGTAACAATTGGGTTCTTGTCGTATTAGACGATTTAGTTAAGTTTGTTAACCTTAGTTGGTTTCACTATTTCACATAACAATTGGGTTCTTGTTGTATTAGACTATTTAGTTAAACATAACCAGGTAGGATAAATCAATCCTTGATGAGACAATCGTCGTGGAAACATCATAGTTATAATTGAAACCAAGATTTATTGCAATCATTTGCAACAAACCCCACAAGTTGAAACATCATGATTTATGGAAACCATGTCTCAATTTCATTTAAATCTTGATATGATGTGATGAGATAGATGAAGCAGAGCTGAGAAAACATGTAACAGAATGAGAATTCATTTTCGAAGACCAATATCACCAATGATCCAATACCAACGAATTTTTCCTGTCATGCATTTAGGAAAAACTTTTAATCAGGATTTTGGGAAAGTTTGGTTCCCTTTAATATTAAACCTGAGGTGTTTCGTACCCAGACCAATGTTCAAATCCCCGAGGGAAATGCTTCCCAATCACATCTCAATAGAAGGAATACTTGGTTACATTCTATTGTAATACTCCCGGAATGAGTAAGGGGATGCTCACCACAGTACTAATGAAGAGATAGGTTAAATAAAATATAAACCACATCAAAAACAAAAATTACCTCTCCTCATCCATCCATCTAGAACCATGGTCGTTGCCTACTAAAAATGAATAAAAATATTCAGAGAAAATATGCTCATCTACTTTCAAATTTCCAATCCTATTGAAATTAACACCAACACATCATATTTCTCCCTATAATTTAACATTACCATAGCAGATATAAACTAAAACTATGCCAAGATTAATCTATTGCTCACCTCGACAGCTTGCGAGCAATTCACAAACCCATTGAGTATGAAGGATCCTGTACATTGGAAGTTGAAATAAGTCTTTAAATTACTTAAGGAAAAAAATTGAATGAGATCTCTCTAATTCGGATTCCTCCCACGAAGAACATTAAGTCAGCCTTGTAGGAATTCTGTAAACATTGGACAAAGGTTTAGAACAAAAAAACTAAGAATAACATTAAGTCGGCATTGCAGGAATTCTGTAAACATTGTATAGAGATTTGGAACAAAAAAAATTACATTAAATGAATACCCTGCACCAAACTTCTTTACAACTAAGATTTCACTTTTCTAAGAACCCTATAATTGCTTTGAAATTAAAATGGTGAATTAGTGACAAGCAGCAAGTGCATATCCATCTTCGTCTCCATATCTGTCTCCTTGTCCCTCATCGTGCCTAATGCTCTTTTCAAAACAAACCTTGACAACTCCATCTTTGTCTCCTTGTCCATACCCTTCCCCATTACTCTTTTCATAACAAACCTCGACAGCATCTTCATCCGAGACACCATTATCCATTGCATTGTTGTTAGTGTTGTTGTTAACACAATTATTATTGTTAGTATTGTTACTAGGGTTATCAACAACACGCTTGAGATGTTGTAAACGTCGCCTCAGGTTCCTTCAATTGCATCCCACTAAAATTTGGTTGACACGGCCAAACATTTCCCATCACTATGGAAGTCATCAAGTGCAAGGGATGTTAGAGCCTTACATTCCAATATATGTAGTAAGGTAGAACTATGAACAATCCTAAACAATTCATTCCAACTACCTTTGCCTAATCGAAGGGCTGATAATCCTACAATCGTCTAACATTTAACCTAACCGCCAAAAGTGATGAAAAGTAAGACAAGAGGGGAATTGATTTCGAAGGGGAATGCCTTACGACATAATCACTTTTAACCTTTTATTTTTTCTTATTTAAGTCGACATGTAATTGTTAAATGTTTACAAACATTTATATCGCACAACATCATCCCTATATTGGGCTGACATTTTATTTATTTATTTATTTTAATTTTAATTCTTTTTCTATTCAATTTTTTCACGACTTTAAAAATATGTTGACTTACTTAGATTGCACCTCCACATCTCTCCTTATATTAGGTTGTAGAGTGCCTCTCAGCGCAATAATCTTGAATATGTGGATACGAAGGTTTTGTCTCCTACAAGGATATGACGTAAAGGAAGACCTTAAACCCATCAGATCCACCACAATATAACCATGGTCCTTATATCGTGGAACAAAAACAACAAGTGTCTACCATGGAGGTAAAGTTAGAAAAGGCAAACCAACTTTTATCTATTCTACAATCCATTGTTGTGATTTGTAGATTCAATCGTTTTTCCCGAGATCTGATGCTTTGCACTAGTGGGTTCTCACATCCTGGACCACTAACTGTGATATCTACCTATGCTCCAAAGGTTTCTTTACGATAAAGTTTGATTCCCAACAGAATCTGGAGAGAGTATTGAACAATGGGCACTATTGTTGGGGCAACGTTGGGCTCTCCATTACCCCTTGGTTCCCATATTTTGACTCCACAAAAATAGCGAGGCTTCCAAATCTCCCCCTTCTTTTTTGGAATCGTAAGGTTCTTGAGGATATCGGAAATACTTTGGATCTTTAAAAAAGTTGGATTCTGAAAAAATAGAGAAAGGAATTTTTGCCTTTGCTAGGATCTGTGTAGAAATAAATCTAAGCAAAGGCCTTCCTGATCATTATTCATTTGGAACATAAAACCTTTCAGTGGACCCAAATGCTAAATTACAAAAACAAGTCTTTTAGATGTCGCTCATGCTACCAAACTGAACACTTGTAGGACACATGCCCCCATGAAAAAAAACACCGTAAAAATAAAATGGGATAGACTCACAAAACAAAAGGATGGAAACCCTATGATTCCTACATCATGGAGGATGAAGAAGGGGAAATCGTAGAAAACCCAGCTCACCAAGAAGAAGGGAGAACTCAAGCACATGATTGAATTGCAACCCATCCACAGTTCACCACATAAACATAAGTGACTCGTGAAATAGAACAACAACAAATTGTGGCACAAAAAGAGGATGAGACAGTGGGCTCAAGGAGAGATCATATGTTGGAAAGCTCTTATTTTAATAAAGAATCACCACCAACAACAACAATGAATGATTTGGCAATGGTAAAAGTTGGCACACAACCAGGCAGATGGCAGAAGGTACTGAACAATAAAGGGAAGAAAGAAAATTTATGTGATTATTATCACAACTAACTTCAAAAATTATTATTATTATTATTTTCGGTTTCTTTCTTCTCGCACATTTTTTTTATCTTACCGAATGCTTACATAATCTACATAATGTAATTTTTTTCCTTGCTTCAAGTTGAATAAAATTACAATTTTTTTTTCATTTATATATATACAATAATTAGGTTGAGCTCTTTTATTGGATGGAAGAATGGACTACCCACTAGTAGGATGTTATCACTAGGATTATGTGAAGCTCAATCGAGCTTGGACACCCATTGGGATAGTTTAATTTCCCCCAAAAGTGGCTTCCATCCTCAACCCCTCCCAATGAGGTTTTAACATGAGACTTGATGGGGACTAAATCCAACTCAAACCAGTTGGTCTGCACCTCATGGGTCCACTAAATATTAAAATTGGTCCACGTGAACATAATATATAAAGACAACAAGGGGTGGGTGAAAGTATATGCTAAGGAAATAATAATTTAAAAGAAGAAAATAGAAGGAAAACAAATTAGGAAGCACCAACCTAATGAGATAGGGAACAATGAAGAAGCTCTAGCAAAAGGATCTTCCTTGGCTCTAACATGCTGCTTTAAAAGACTTCTAACGTTTATGGCCATGAATAAATTGATGATGGTTGTGAGGCTATATCACTGATTAGGCTTATGACATTTCATAGGACTATCATGTAAGCCCATAAGTTGACCATATGCCCCCTTCCTATGAGCATTAGAGGACTAGAATTAATATGTAATCGATTTGGTGCTTGTTAGTTTGGGGTGTTGGCCTATAGTATGTTGTTGATGAAGATCAGACATCTCTTGAAAGAAGAGGGCTAAACATCTTCACTCCTCATAAGCCATGAGTGCTTGGAGATAGGTAAGTGGATCTTTAAATATATCAAATAATTTTCTAATCTCCTAATAGGGACAACATTGAAATATAAAGTGGTCCCTAGTTAGGCTCTAAGGAGCGGATCATGCAAATATACTACATCTAAAGAATATGATGATCCATATCAATGTGAAGTGGGAGAAAACTTACATTGAGTGAAAGTGACCCTTAGGCTACAAGCTAATTTGATTTTGTTGCACCTCATGGTTGAATGGGCCCACTACCACATTGGAAATACATGTTGATTTTTTTCTAAAGTTTGGGAGAAAGAAACTTTATAAGCTTAAACCACGTGGATTTAAGGTAGTGTTTATAAATCTCAATATCAATACCCTTGTCTATCTCACCCTTAGGATAGATCAATAATATCCACTTAAAAGTTATGCATGGGTAGTTTGTTAATATCAAGGTCACTAAGGTGAAGCAATGAATCAATCCCACTTTCCACCTACTCCAAAGAGGATTTGAGATTAAGACATGGACATCTAAGAAATACCACTTTATGAGTTGCCCATTTGTGTAAACCTATTTATCATACTCAATAAGTGCAAGATTGCTAAAGAAATGAGTGGACTTATACAAAAAAAAAAGTTACAAAAATGATATCACAAGGCATTCGCCCTGAGCATGAAGATATTAGATAAATCATGAAAAACATTTTCTTTATCATGTTTTAGTTTACTCCTTGAAACCATGGTTAACCTTACAACCATACAAACAAATAAATATAATAAATGAACAAACAAAAAAGTCAAATCTCCAATTAATTATCTTAAAAATAAAATTGAAAAATATTACTCTTCAAAAACCTCAAAGTTATGTATTCCTCACTCAATGTAATTCATATTATTAAAATGAAATTAAAACCTAATTTGTGAAAAAAAATATGAAACATACCTTAAAAACATTAAAATTAAGTTAAAAAATAACCTCGAAAAGAAGACTTGAAACATACATATGACAACATTATCTCAATCCTTTTACTTCCCCAAAGTTACAAATTCTTTACCCAATGTAATTTGCATTTATTAAAATCAAGTTAAAACATGATTTGGAAAATAATATGAAACATACATATACAAATATTAAAATAAGTTAAAAATAATTTGGAGAAGACTTGAAACATACATAGGAAAACATCATCACAATCAGTTTACTTTTTCTATTTCTAAATACACATTTCCCTTATATTAAACTAATAAAGTATCTTCCACCATAAAATACTTCAACGATAATATATATAAATGAAAATACTACCACTTTGAACTCTTTATTCCTTCATGATAAAGATGATATTATTTTTACTACTTGAATTACCACACTCTATAAAAAAATAATAATAATAATAATAAACTATTACAACTTTTAATCCAATTTGAAAGGCCATCAAGGAACGAAACAACAATAATTGACTCCAAGTCATTAAGTATGCGCATGCATATAGATATATAGATTGACATGGCCATGCATAGAGATTTCAACTGCTTTCCCGAGGTACTAGATAATATGCAAGCTATAATGATAATAAGCATTGATGGTAAATTCCAAATGACATACCCACAACTCTAACATCTAAAACAACATATTGCAAATATTTATGAATTCTAGTTTCGTAGTTACATGGTGGAAATATAAACACCGTGAACTGGATGAGAAAAGGGACACACGTTTAGCAGCCTCAAGGAGGAGATTGCTTAGGAATTGGGGCATGGAAGGGTGTACATTAATGGCCACCAAATCCTTTACTAGTTTATTGAATTTATGATTGAGTCTTTAATGGTCGACTTGATAGAAAGGAGGAAGAGGATGGGGCTTCCTGAATGGAAGATATGCCCATAACTCCATTGGCATGTCAATTGGACTGGGAAATATTGAACTTAGCAAGGGATAGCTACACGAAATGACACAAGGGGCGGGCGGGGGAGAGTGTTGGGACAAGGAAGGCATTTGACTGACATTCAAAGGAGGTACATTATGGAAAAATAAGAAGGAGACATTGATGGTAAAAGTAAAAATATTTGGACAATGGCGCATTTGGGACAACACACTGGCATGTTACAAAATGTTAGTAAAGTGTGGGAGAGAAGAAAAGAAACCATAGGTCGGGGACTAGTCTATGGGTGCATGCATCAAAGCATTGGAAAATCACTACTCAAGTGAAGGAGCAAGGTTCTTTGGACTCGTATTTTTGGGTGTAGGACTTGTATCCTTTGGATTCCTCGCTTATAGAGGTGTTCTCTTTGTTTTTAATATTTCACTAGAGGCTTGCAATTGATTACAACGTGCTCTAGATTCCTGGTTTAGGGTGGAGACACTAGAGGAAACATTTAGCAGTTCAAGTGGGTGGAGATGGTGTAATCTCTAGATTCCCTATACTAGTTGATTGTTTGATTTATTTCCTTTGAGCACTCCTCCTCAATCTTTGAATCTAGCTCAGGATGGTTGACTGCATGAAGGGTTGTAGTAAATTCAACCTAAGGTTGGATGGAGATTTGAAGTCCCATTCTCAGTTGTTAAGATAATTTATATCACAAGATAAGTGGTTTACTTATGTTAATGTGATTATTATTTCACTGTGACATTATATTGTTGTTATATAACATGTACAATTAATGAGGATATTAGGTTCATTGTGTAAATGAATGAATATGTGAATGAGGAATTTTCATATGATGGGAGCTTGAGACTCCCTATAATATTACCATGTTCATGATAATTCTTATGGAATCTCAAATGGTTTAATGCACTAATACAACAACTGAGAGTCTCCTAACGAGGCTTTGTATTAACATGGGATATAGTATGCCTGAGTGCTTCATTAGAAAATTGCTAGTATTATTTCTATTTAATATATTCAATTACATTCCCTGATGGGGGTGATAAACATGGCATATATCCCGACACGTGGTTGATGATGTTAAACACTTGGTCGTTGGTGTGGAGGTTAGCCTCCTTGTCCCCTCACAATGTTCTAAGTAAAGGAAGAGTAAATGTTATGTGTGTGGAATTCCCATCATCGTCGTTGGGAGAGGGAGTGGGTGAACATCATTGGTATATGGAGGGTGGCGCTCTTATATTCTGGCATCTAGCTGGGTTTTTGTAGTAGTTCCATGGGCATAGGTTGAGCTCTGATGGCATTCTTGAACTCCTCCGATGTTTCTCTATTTGGGAGTGGTGGCGCTTCCGCAATCGACACCCCTTCCTTAGCATTAGGGTCACAAAATTGGACGGTTTCTTTTTTCGTGTGCGATTTCTGGCTTTCCTAAGTGGTATCAGGGATCTGTATCTTGTTATTGGGTAGACCCACAACCCGTTGTGGGTCATTGGGTAACTCCGCTCTTGGCTTTCTTTTGTGCATTCTTGAGAGATTTCTATGGCGGAAAAGGTGTTTACCCTCAGTTATTTCAGCCAGTGATCTTTCTGCGAAGGGTTAAGCTTTGTGAGTTCATGGTTAATTGTTTTACCGTTGGTATAGTATCTATGTTTCCTATAGCTCCCCTAATCAGGTTGGTAAGTGATTCTATGGTGTGTTTGGGGGGTTTATTTGCAGTCATATTATTGGTGTGCTTTGATAATTGTTGGCTCACTCAGCAATTAATTGGTGTTGCTAGTTTTGATACAATGCGCCCTCTGTCGTGCAATGCTCGTTCTCTTCCTCCGTTTAATGAATTTCGGCCATCTAGGGGGCACGGGGTTCACACCTACAGGTGGTGATGGTTGTATAAGAGCCTCCAATTTCTGGTTGGGGTGGTCGAACTGTAGGCATTTCAGGCTAGGTGGCTTCAAGGGCTCGTGGCAACTCGCTAGATGGACATTGGGGGAGAACCACGCAAGCACCGAATAGTGGTGGTGCGACGCGTGTAGGTAGCATTGTAGACAGGGGAAGGTGTGATGACTGGGGTGTGGGGAAACTATAGAGTGACACTATTGTTTAGATAATTGTTGGGATTTGATCCAGTTTATACTAGACCACTGACAAACTTCATACAGGGCTCGACAGGAAGAACATGCAGAGCTCATTACTATGTTGAACAAGATGCATTACTTTCAATCTCATGTACGAGAGCGGTTCATGGTGGTATGGCATGGTCAGAACCTATTATCTGAGAAGGTGGAGAAGATGGAGTCATGGATGGATCACTTCGAAGAGCATGTACAATGTTCCTTTTGTCCTCCTCCTCCTCCAGGGACTACTCCAAACAATCCTGCTTCTATTACCTCTTATGACTAAGCATGGTTACATATGTTTTACTTGTTTTATGTGTTTTCTAATTCTTTTGACCTCCTAAGTTGTGGACTATGTCTCTAGTTGTTCTTTTGTCTCTTTGTCATATGTTGATTGCAGTAGTCAAAAAAACTGGTTGAGGTGAGACTACCTTCATTTTGCTACTGATGTACTTATTTTTTGTGAATGAATAGAACTTTGACTTACAAAAAAGAAATAAAAAAATCAATTACATAGCCAGTGTGATTGTTGAGAATATAAGTTAATTGTTATGGTGCTTGAAATTCCAAGACTCTAACTATTATCTTTAACACAGACATCAAAGTTGAAGTGTCCTTGATATGGAGTGTTAAGGATGAGATGTGTTTATTTATGAGCTAATATAACGTGTTGTTATGTAACTAGTAATTGTATGCCTAAGTAACAGGCAAGCTTATACAATCATGAATGCATTAACATTGTAGATTCATCTTGCTGATGAATGAAGGCATAATTCATGTCTCTATGAATGGGTTTAATTATTGATTTTCCACTCTTGCAAATGTATCGTTTTGATTTTGAAGTGATTTTCTTAAGTTAAAGCATAGTTGGGATGTCAGGTGCCCAAAAGAGTCTTGGTAAACTTCTTGGATCAGTCGCAAAAAGGCTCATAATGTCCTTTTACACTTAAGGGCAAGAATAGCCTTGGAACGACCTGTTTGGACCAAGTTCAGGGCCCAAAAGTTTGGGCGAGAAGGCCCAAGAGGTGTGAGATTAGGACTGAGTTAGTTCAAGGCCCAAAAGTTCGAGTGTGATGGCCCAAGAGATGTAATTCGAGGTTCGAATTAGTTCAAGGCCTAGGAGTTCGAACATGAAGGCTCAAGAAATATAGGTCGGGTCGAATGAAGGCCTAAGCACGAAATACTCCTGGACTTCAAAGTTCTAAAGGGTGCTCTAGGATTGTTAGGTAAGTGTGTTACTTTCTGAGCTCGAAA
>APFE030113569.1:0-19427 GCA_000404065.3 Pinus taeda | reverse complement strand
CATATGTTGTTTTCCATCTATATTATAATGTTGTGTGTTTGGAAACATGAATGAAAATCTTTAAAATTATGTTTAAAATCTTCAAAATTATGTTTTTTATCAAAAAACTAAATATTTAATGTATTTTTTACAACGACCGAGTCATTGAAAACGAGCCGACCGAGTCATTACCGTTTCGGAGTCGGAGTCGGAGTCATTGCTCGGCCGAGTCGGAGTCGGAGTCTTAAAACATTGGTCGTATGTCGCTCCAGTAAGTACCCCAAGCCCCAAGAGCTTCAAAGCTCAGTGCATGCAACATGTAGGACCCTTATACGAAGGTCTCTCAATGATTCCAAGTCGTTTGGGAAAATCACATAGATTTGAACTTTCCCCAGGGCTTTGACAAGGTGTCTGCAACCTGTACATCAGTGTCAATGTGATGGAGCCTCCTCGCTCATCGACTTACCATATCCTAGATAAGGTAGTATCTGATGTCTATCTACTGGAGAAATCATCGAATACGGGATTCCTCAATAATCGAATCCCCCCTGGTTGTCACAAAGAATCACAGTGGTATTCATCATTTGTACAAACAGCTCATTGATGAACTTCCACAACGAGGCAGCTTCACACGAGATCGTACTCGTAGCTATGTATTCGGTCATGGCGGTGCTTATGGCAATCGACTTCTACTTCCTACTCATACATGATATCGAAGCAGAATCCAGAGAGAACCAACATTGAGAAGTGCTCTAGCGATCCTCCACACTGCCTGCCCAGTCAGCATTCGAATAATCATGCAACTTCATATTTCCGGCAGTGTATCTCAATCCATGAGAGATTGTGCCCTGAAGATATCTCAGAAGATTCTTGGCACCAATCTAGTGAGGCTCAACCAAATATGAGCTCACCATGCTAATTGCAAAGCATATATACGGATGGAAGTTCACCAAGAAAATCAGTGTAGATGAGTTTATGAAACTCAGAGGCATTTCCTAAATCTGGTCCGACATCACCACCATATAACTTCCGAAAGTTAAGATCCTCGAAGTAGTCACAGGCTTGCAATTTACCATTCCATATTTGGAATCCAACTCCCTCTTACTTCTGCAAGTGAGAGGGTTTGCACCTGTTAGAAATAGGTCGTTTCTTAGAAGGTGCCGGTATGAGAGGTCTATCATCCACAACCTTCAAACAATGGTTTGTATCAGCTTCACTTTTAGTGAATCTCAGCTTCATCAGACAACTATCAATCCTCTCATATTAGGCCGGGGTATTTTACTTCAAGCCATAGAGGGCTTTCTTCCACCTGTATACATGAGATTCCCAATCATGAATCTCAAACCCGTCGGGTTGTTCCAAACCTGTGGACCTGCTACATGAGGGGAATGGTCCCCTTGTAAGATTTTCCTTTGGTACATCTCAGACATGTACCTTCATGCTCTTCTTGAATTCAGGTATCCGAGTCACCATCTGACTCACATCTGTTAGGGCCTCATAAAGTAGATCTCAGGTGTTATAGATGAGATATTTCATGATCCCGAATGGACCATCCGACAAGTTGACACAAATTGCCAACTCCGAACCCATGAGTAAAAGCATCTTTGAAAATTTCGTTTTCAAACACGTACCTTTCCATCAACGAATGCCACCCTGTAACCTTTGATTTCCATTGCCGAAATGGACACCAGGTTCTTCTTGTGATTAGGTACATAAAAGAGATTTTGTAAATGAATCGAGTTACCCTCATTCAATTGAGGGGTAACATTCCTTGCACCCATTTCGGGATAGGTGGCATCGGATCCAAGTATTAACCTCTGATTGTTTCCATCTCTACCAAATTAGAGAGAGCACCCTTCTATCTGATGAAGTGCCTTGAAGCACTACAATCGATAAGCCAGATTCCCAAAGAATCTGAAGGAGAGGGCCAATACAAGATCACCCTTCTTTATCTTATCAGAAACAACATTTGGTTCTTCATACCTGGGGTTCCTTGCTTTCTCTGAAGAGTTGATCGTTTCCTTGATGACCTGCATTACCTGTCATTCCTTTGACCATTGAAAATGTCCCTGCAATGATTGTTATCATCATCAAGTGATGTGTCCCTGCCACTAGGACACTCCTTCGCATAATGGCCGAACTAGTTCTCTGCCTTTCCTTCCACCCTAAGATCCAGTCTTCCCATTGAAGTGATCTTTAGGTAGGCCATATTTAGCTGCGCCATTATGATAATATTCTTTGCTTCGATTTCACCCTCGGTGAATTTGAAGAGGGATGAGGAACCCATTGATCCTTTTGTCCTTTCCGAACTGTCTTCGGTGATTGCTCTTTCACTCTGTCTTGGGCATTGTCTTCACCTCAGCTCTGATACCATGTTAAGTTTAGGTATGTTCTATGCTGAGAGCAATTTATTTCAATTTTCATAGTTAGCTCAATATCTTTTCCAGATTAGCGATCACATCAGCATTAAAGTAAACTGCAGATACAACATAAACATCAATCAGAAGACAAGCCAAGACAAGAGGACACAAGATGTGGCGCCAGCCAGGGACAAACTGCAAAGTGGGGAAACCCTTGATGAATTCTTCTTATATTCTTCAATAGTTGAGCAGAGAGAGACATATACATCAGAAGTAAACACTTTGACTTGACAAAATAAGAGCAGAGATCTTCACCATGAAGATGAGGTTGCAGATCTGAGGACATGGACTGCAGTTCTGAATCCGGGTGAAGGCAAACATTCTTCCAAGGTGATTCCATCACCTTGCTCCATCCATCACCATGCTGCTTCCACCATCAAGCTGCATCTCATCATGCTGCATCTTATCATGCTGCATCCTTCATCATTGCTATGCAGCACTTCATTACTATGCTGCACCCAACATGCTGGCATCTGCATGCTGCATACTGCAACATAGTCATGGAACAGCCTTAGCTGCTTGCTATGGCTTGCAGCCTAGCAAAGCAGCTAGCTGTAACTTGTAGATATGATTTAGCAGAGGTACCTAACTGTACCTCATCTGAGACATCGAACATCCTAAACTGTCCTCTATAATGCGGATCTATGCTCCATCCATGACTGCATTAGTCCCATACATCCTACACCCAAGACTGTAGCTTGGTTTCACTTGCTCCCACAGGCTGCATAAACTTCTGTCCACGCATGGACAATCTTCCACCTAGCACAAACTCAACGTAGATGCAACATGCATCTTCCCCTTGATTGATATATCTCTGCTGCATCTGGTTAGGGCAAGATGACAATCATCTTCAGCCCACTCAAACATGCCCAATCTTCCTTGAAATTGCCGCAGCCTTTCCTTTTGTTCTTGCTGAGCTGAACAACTCCCTAGAATAGAGTCTCGGCCTCCTTTTACAGCTGTCCAAAATGGTCTGCGGCTGTGATAAGACTTCAGTACCTGGCGGCTCCTTAAGTGACCCTAGAATCCTTCTATGAGCTGCGGCTTCCTTTCCCCTCAACTCAGACCTTTGTAGAGGATGAAACTAACCCAAAACAGTCCTATCATTCCTCACGTCTTGTCCTTTTCTTGACTGTGGATTAGGACCTTCTCTAGCTGTGGATTAGGGCCTTCCTTGTGCTGCGGATTAGGGCTCTTCTAGCTGCGTACTAGGACTGACTGTGGCTAGGGTTTCTTGGATCTGCGGCCAGATCTCCTTCAAGACTGCGGCTAGATGGTCTTCTTGCATGACAGTGATTAGGGCTGCGTATGAGACTCTTCCATGATCCTCCATGACTGCGTCTAGATCGAATTAGTCTCCTCTATGGCAGCGTATAGATCTCCTCTTACCTGCAAGATGATCTCCTCATAAGACTGCAACTAGGGTATCTTAGGTTTATAGTCTAGGGCTTCTCCTTCTAGATCTCTCTAGCCACCAAACCCAAAACAAGTGGAGAGAGGTCACGAGTGAAGTGAGTGTGAGAAATGACTCTCAAGCCATCTCCTTTTATACTAAAATGTTGAGCACTTGTGGGGTTTATTTGGTTGCTGGCCGACCTTGATGATTTGTCCAATAACACAAATAAATTCATATCTCCATGAATACTTATCGGAATCGGATGATCTTTAGATCAACCCTACACCTCTCGATGAGAGGGATCCAAGAAAAATATCAGCTGCCATAAACAAGATGACCCACATGGAGTTTGGCCCTAGTTGCCAATTTTAACAAAAGGCCCACCTTCAAACATACGGCCATGACAGATGAGCGAGGGCGCACAATAGCTGGCTCAGGTGGCAGAGAATAGTGGCACATCGAGCTATCAGGTGGCTGCCGGGTGAAGAATAGGGTTTACCCATTGGTGGTGGGTAACAGGGTGGACAGTAGAATAATCACAAGGCACATGGTCTAGTTATTCCAAGAATTCTCCCAGTGTTCAATTTCCAAAGAAATCAATAATTCAAATGATCTTTTTTCTTAAAGCTTGTGACTTATGATATACTTGAAGTCATTTCTGATTTTAAGTCTAGCCTGATTTGTGCCAGCACGGAAAGGGATTTCGCTGCATTTTTCAAGTGTTGTGGTTTGAAACTTTATCATTTACTTACTTAACTTTATATTGTGAACTAATGCCTATGATTGAATAGACTGCTTTGGTTATACATCTTTACCTTCACATTAACATTGCGTTATAGGATTTTAGTGTTCATGGAGTTCCTTTAGTAATTTGTTTTTGTACTTGAACTTTAGAACTTCTTTTCAGTTTTGATGAAGGATGTTATAATGTTCATACAAGGTTTTTGTGCTGCATTTATGTATTCCTTGAGACATATAAGTTATTATTCAGGGATTGGTAATTGCAGGAATCATTCTGCTGAATTACTTTATGGGTATTCTGCCTCAGAGGCAGTAGGACAGAATATCATCCAACTTTTCATTCCTTCCAGTAACAATGATCTTTCAAACAGAGTAATAAATTATCTTACTGTGCGAGAATATTGGACAGGACATTTTCCTATTAAAAAGAAGTCCGGGGAGGTGTTCCTGGCATTGGTAACCAATAGCCCACTTTATGATGATAATGGCACCTTTGTTGGTTTTATATGTGTGTCAAGTGATACACGTCACTTCTGGAAACAATCAGGTCAGTCACCTGAGAATAAAGCATCTTTTTCCAGTCTTTTTGGTGACCGAAGTCAAAGCAGCAGCGAGGCAAGCAAGTCCAAAGCAGAAATACACCGTTCATCTCAAATTCCTCTAACATCCAAAATCTCCAATTTGGTATGACTTTGAAGTTTATCTTGTTCTCTGCAGGGATGTAAGCAGGATTATTCATAAACTTTTTTGGTAACTGTATCTTATATTGCATTAGTGAAGAAAAGAAAACATCTCATACATTCTACTTCATCAGGTTATTTATGTGATGCTGCCATGCATAAAAGTTAAAATATTTGTTTGGCTTCTTTAACAGGCATCAAAGGTGACATCTAAGGTGCGTTCAAGGATACACATAGGTGAAAAGTACATGGAACATGAAGGTGGAAGTGGAGGAAGCCATTGTTCTGACACCAGTTACTGTGAGTATGGCGAGGCAACGTCAAGTGGTTGTAGCACACCTAGAGGGATCACAATGCACTCCCACTTTGGTTCTTCTCATCCTTCCACACTATCTGTGCAATTGAAGGAAAAGGCTGAACATGTTGCTAGCAATGAAGGTGAAGGAAAGGGTAGCATTCGCAAGACACTAGGCCTAAAAGCAGAAGCATGGATGGCAAAGAAGGGAATAAGCTGGCCATGGTGGGGAGGTGAACATGATAGAGTTGAGCCTAAGAACCATTTCTCATGGTCATGGCTGCAGCCTGACCATGAAAAGGATTTCAGACATAGATCTGAAGCTGGTGAACATAATGAAAACTACTTTTCTGCTGTGAATTGCTCAACATCAAATTATTCTACGGGATCATGGCATTCATCAAATAAGCGTAGCACTAGCAGCAGGACCAATGTTAGCAGAACAAGTGGTCTTGTACAAAAGGCGGAAGCAGGCTTAGACCATCTGGAGTATGAAGTTTTATGGGAGGAACTTACAATTGGAGAACAAATAGGGAAAGGCAGTTTTTCTTTATCCCCTCCACTCTCTATATTTGT
This sequence comes from Pinus taeda, assembly GCA_000404065.3. NCBI lineage: Eukaryota > Viridiplantae > Streptophyta > Pinopsida > Pinales > Pinaceae > Pinus > Pinus taeda. The sequence continues at coordinate 13,340 of APFE030113569.1, read as the reverse complement.
TTTTTTGTGCATGATTCTTCCTAACTGACTAACTAGTTGAAGCATGGTACTGTTTTTGCAATTTATATGTGCCAGAATTGCAATTGCATGTCTGATTGTTCAGATCTACATTTTACTATTCTTTTTTGAGATGCGTTATTATTCTGAGGACCTGTGGGATATCTATATTCCCTTGATATATACTTTTGCTACAAGTTATTTGGGACTTATGCAATATCAAAACTTTTGTGGTGCTTATACAAATTATATTTTCCCGGGTGACCCTTGTTACTGTTTGAAGTAAATGATTACTATTTTGGACTTGTAGAATTGAGACTTCTGTGATTTGTCATAGTGTGTAAGGAGAGCTTCAGCGTAAATCACATGAGAAAGAATTGCTGCCAACGCGTTTCGAACCAACCAATGTGGTTCATCGTCAGGGCAAGATGAAAATACAGATCTAGCTCATCGGTTTAAATAGTAAGCAGAGACTCCAACGACTCAAAAACTCTAACGGCTACTTAACCTTTCAGGAACCCCAGTCAAACGACCTATAATTAATTTAAAATTAAAATATTACTATATTTTAAAATTTAAAATTAAAATATTATTATCTTTTAATATTTATTTAACTAATTTATTAAAACTAACCTAAAAATATATGTATATTCTAATTATTGTACCTAATTAATTTAGAATTATTATATTTTAATATTTATTTAATTAATTTATTAATTTAAAATTAAATTATTATTATAATATATTATATTTAACTAATTTATTAAAACTAACCTAAATGTATTGTATATTTCAAATATTTTAATTATTGCTATTGTTCTCTCCTAAATTATAATTAATCTTATTTATATATTAATATAAATTACTAATATTTTAATTATTGACCTAATTAATTTAGAATTATTATATTTTAATATTTATTTAATTAATTTATTAATTTAAAATTAAATTATTATTATATTTTAATATTTATTTAACTAATTTATTAAAACTCACCTAAAAATATATGTATATTCTAATATTTTAATTATTGTTATTGTTCTCCTAAATTCTAATTAATCTTATTTATATTTAATATATTAATTACTTATATAGATGATGTTAATAATATATTGTAATAAATAATGTAATTATATATAAGATAATTATTAACATTATATGTGAAAAATAATAATATATCTAATATATACCATAAAAATAATTAGTTAACTAATATATACTAATATATAATCAGGATTTCGGATCAAGAAAACCTGGATAGGGAGAGAAACCACCTTCTCGATGTCTTTTCGAAGAACGGATATAGCAGACACCTTGGCCAAAAGGCTTTCCTTAATGCCTCCAAAAATGCTTTTTGTAAAAAAGAGCCAAAAGAGCGCCATCCAGGTGTCCACATGCCTTATATCCAAGGGACCACGGATCGGATTGCTCGGATCCTTAGGAGGTATGACATCCCCTCAACCTTCAGGCCTCTAAGAACCATTCGTAACTCCCTGAGGTCAGTTAAGGATCCGGTCGACCCCAAAGACATGAAAGGGGTCTATCTGATTCCTTGTTCCTGTGGGACCCCTTATATAGGGGAAACAGGGCGCTCCATCCAGCAGAGGATTGGTGAGCATGCAGCGGACCTGAGGCATGGTAGAATAAAGTCCTCAGCTCTTGCAGAGCATGTGGACAAAACTAAGCATCATGTCTGCATAGAAGAGGCCAAAGTCATCGCCAGGGTGGATCGGTTTCATCATCGCAAGTTAAGGGAAGCTATCGAAATAGAGCGAAGACCCATCAATCTCAACAGAGATGACGGGTGGAAGGTTAGTAGAAATTGGATCCCTGCGTTGTCGTCTTAAGTTTTCTTCCTCCCCCCTCGATTCCTCTAGGTTCTTTCTCTGGTTGGGCGTGTGTTTGTTCTGGGGAGTCTGGTTTTCGCCTATTGTGGGCTGCGTGGTTCTTCGTAGATTTGTCCTCCTCTTAGGCTGTATCGCTTTTGTTTTTTATGTTTTAAAACTAAGCTTTAATTATTTAAATATTATTACTTATATTATTAATTATAATATTAAGGCATTTGGCATTGCATTTAAGGTATCTTTTTATCCATTAGATTAATAGGAATTATCTCCCGTTTCATTATAAGTTGAAATTCATTTAGTGCGATTAATATTTATTATCCCTCTGTTAACATTTTATTAATTAATAGTATAACCATAGCATAGTATCATTATGGTTTAACTTAAATACATGAATTAATTAATATTTATTATTTCATCAATTATATACAGTATCATGTTTAATTTTAACCTTTTTCTATAAAGTATTAATGCATATAACCCCTCTTATTTTATTTAGATCTTATATATATTAGTATATATTAGTTAACTAATTATTTTTATGGTATATATTAGATATATTATTATTTTTCACATATAATGTTAATAATTTATTTATTACAATATATAATTAATGCATATAACCCCTCTTATTTTATTTAGGTCTTATATATATTAGTATATATTAGTTAACTAATTATTTTTATGGTATATATTAGATATATTATTATTTTTCACATATAATGTTAATAATTATCTTATATATAATACATTATTTATTACAATATATTATTAACCATCATCTATATAAGTAATTTATATATTAAATATAAATAAGATTAATTAGAATTTAGGAGAACAATAACAATAATTAAAATATTAGAATATACATATATTTTTAGGTGAGTTTTAATAAATTAGTTAAATAAATATTAAAATATAATAATAATTTAATTTTAAATTAATAAATTAATTAAATAAATATTAAAATATAATAATTCTAAATTAATTAGGTACAATAATTAAAATATTAGTAATTTATATATAATATAAATAAGATTAATTTAATTTAGGAGAACAATAGCAATAATTAAAATATTAGAATATACATCATTTAGGTTAGTTTTAATAAATTAAGTTTAATAAATATTAAAAATAATAATAATTATTTATTTAAATTAATAAATTAATTAAATAAAATTATAAAATATAATAATTTAAATTAATTAGGTACTAGTAATTAGAATATACATATATTTTTAGGTTAGTTTTATAAATTAGTTTAAATAATATAAAAGATAATAATATTTTAATTTTAAATTTAAAATATAATATTTTAATTTTAAATTAATTATAGGTCGTTTGACTGGGGTTCCTGAAAGGTTAAGTAGCCGTTAGAGTTTTTGAGTCGTTGGAGTCTCTGCTTACTATTTAAACCGATGAGCTAGATCTGTATTTTCATCTTGCCCTGACGATGAACCACATTGGTTGGTTCGAAACGCGTTGGCAGCAATTCTTTCTCATGTGATTTACGCTGAAGCTCTCCTTACATATTTTGGACTTGTTAACCAACATTTCTATACAGCCTTTAAATGTGATCTTATCTTCTAATTACAAAGTTTATGTACAACTATGTATTTGTACATCTGCATCCATTTATTTGTTATTATTCATTTTGATTTTTAAAGGGATTGATTTATGGAGTTGCTATCTAATATTTGTTGCAGAAAAGTAGTTGAAGTGTTAATCAACTTAGCAAATTTGGGGCCTGTTGCCTCAAATCTTTTGATTTTGGTTAGCATCGGATGTGCTCTAGCTCCGAACTGTTGTGGAGGGGCTAGAACACATGAGATCTCCAAGACCTAGAAATCGTTTGGTAAAATTCCACCCAGATTGAATTTATTAAAATAATTAATATTTTTATTGGAGTTCCTAAGTTTTTTCCCAAGTCTAAACTTAGGAAAAGAAAAATATTAATGGTTATTAATGAAAATACAGGTGAGAATCTTCTAAGAAATGAGGATCAAGTCTAATTCAATTGTAGCTGTTGATTAGAGAATTAAATGCCGATGTTGATTCATCAACAAGAAAAGTATAAATGGAGGCTTGTGGTCAGTTGGAGAAAACACACAGAGAGATTGAGGAAATCGAATTTTTGAGGAAGAGAAGTTTTCAGGAGGGAAATTGATTGGGGAGATCTTGCAGCTGAGGGGTAGTGATAGTTCGAGAATACAGACAAAGAGGCAAAGAGAGACTTGTGGAGGTAGCGCAGTAGCCAAGAGAGCTGACGCTGGGCTAGTATGGGCCCACGCAGCCTTGATGCAGAGCTAGGAGGGCCAGTGCAAAGGAAGCACTGCCTTTCATGCAGAAAGTCGGGGAGCTGCCGGAACAGCCAGGATAGCTGATGCAGTGGGCAGAAGGGCTACGTAGAGCTGGCACAGAGCCTCAGAGAGCTCCATGCTGGCCCACATAGTTACTGTGAAGGGGCAGCGAAGTTGTATCCCGGGCCAGCTAGTTTTGCTGCCGGATCAGCTGGATTTTGTCGGGTAAAATGAGGTAAAACTCACTCAGGTTCTCCACTATTATATTTCTCTGTCACTGGTTTTCCGGGAGGGCAACCAACATTTGTATTCAGAAATTCTGCTTAATAATAGAAAACCTTCAGAGCTGTTGCATTGGTTTTTCCGCATTGGGTTTTGTCGGGGACATTTAGTCCAAAATAAGTATGTCCTTTGCATGATGTCTCATTTATTTTTCAGTTCTTGATTTGTATAGTGGTGTACGCTGCAGTGTATTTACATTTATATTTTCTGAATATTTTTCCGAAAATAACTTGTTAACTGAAGAAAACAAGTAGATAATGTAAATTAGTTTACTGCGATAGGGTTTTTGGTTTATTAAATTCAGAAATTTTCACATGGTTTCAGAGCGATTGAAGATCAAGAAGGACTGAAGCCATCAGTGAAAGGACAGAGGAGACTCTGTGCTAAAGACAACCTTCCCGAGAGACAACACAGTGCTTAGCCGAGAGAGCAGAGGGGTGACGCAGTCACTAAGGGAGGCTCATGCAGAGACTACGTCAGCGTGTTTGGGTGACGCTGTGGTTGCAGAGGGCAGTACAGTGATTGTTGGGCCAACACAGACTGTTGAGTCTCATTTTTTCAGTTGCCGGGGCTAGAGGTGCAACATAAAATTCATCTAGAGTTGCTACTGGGGTGCTGATTCTGTTGGTGCAAAACAATACCTAGTGGGGCTGAAGTAAATTTAGAGGGAATCAGTTCCTCAGAAGATTTCTTGCCAAAAAATCTAGATCTAGTGTTGAGCAACAAAAAAGAGAGATCAGAGAGAGGAAGGATTTCCGTGAGGGAAATCGAATTTTAGAGGCAACTTGTTCCTTAGAGGATTTCTAATGACAAAGAAATCCAGATCCAAGCTTTGATGAGGTAGCAGCGAAAGAGGGAGAAGAGAACCTGTTCGACACTCATTTGAGCAGAGATGGTAGTTAATGGACTGAGGGATTAGGACAGGTTGGATGGAACATCCAACTTTGTCATTTGGAGGCCAGGATCTTGGTAGTCTTGGACAAAAATCACATCAAGGATTATGCCTTGATTCCGGTTGATGCTGATCCTCACAAGAACTACGAGGAGGCTCAGGCAAAAGCGAAATGCATGATCTTGGACAGGGTCAAGGATCATGTGGTCCCACATATTACTAAAAAGGACGTAGCAAAGGAAATGTGGGAGGCCTTGACCGCTCTGTATGAGGGAACTTCCGTCCAACGGAAGATGTTGCTTGAGAGTCAGCTAAGACAGTATCAGATGCAGAAGGGAGAAGAAATTGATCCCTTCCTTCTCAGGTTGCAAGGGATTCGAGACTAGCTAACTTTTGTAGGGTCTACACCAGATCCTGAATTCATGGTCAGGACTGCCCTGAATGCAATCACTAAAGATTGGGAAACCTTTGTCCAAAGCATCTTGGTTTGGGCTTCGCTCCCCAGTTGGAGGAGATGTGGCCAACTCTTCGACAGGAAGAGATCAGACGGTTGATCAAGGTGAGAAGCAGCGAAAAAGGAATCAGAGCTAAGAAGGAGGAAGAGGAGGATGCAACTCTCACATCAGCGGGACAACAAGGGCAGCAAAAGAGGAAAAATACAGATATATCTAAAGTCAGATGCTTCAGATGTGGAGAACTCGGTCATTTCGCCACTTAGTGCCCTCAAAAGAAGGGCAAGGAAGAGAAGTTTGACTCAAAGGCTGCTCCAACGCAAGCTGACAATGACGGTGATGATGAAGATTGTGCCATGAGTGCTCATGCACCTCTAGAGAAGAGGTGGGGCGACATTGAGTTGTAGCTAGGAGGACTACACAGGGGGCAGGATCCTTGAGGTGCCCAAACTCTTGGATGACATACGGCTACGTGAATCCTTAATGACAGTAATAGAATAACGGTAGTTAGTTGGTGTGAGGGATGATGGAGCAACATTGGCAGAGCTAGAGTGCCAAAGTTTGAAGCAATGTAGTGGAGTGTTGCAGTAGTGCAGGAGGCACAGAGCAGATACAACAACAACGCAGTAACAATAAAGGGTCAGCATAGATTAGAAGCATAGGTAGCTTCAGCATCACGGGTTATCCAGACTAACCAACATGTCAGCTTTTTAGTCACTTTTTTAGTTGCTTACTTCTCAACAACTGAGTTGCAGTGCAACAGTTAGCAGTGGCAATGCTATGGGAAACATGATGCAACATATTGAGAGGGAGTTGCAGTACAGATGCAACAGTGACAGTGGTAGTGTCATGGGCAATAGTACAAGTTGTAGCAACTTAGTAGATGAGGGGCAGTAGGGCGAGCATCAACAACGCAGAGGACCGAAGTCGTGGATCGGTGTGATACTTCTATTGGGAAGTATTGTTAGAGCACATTCCTAGTTAAGAGGGAGTGTTGACTTTGGGTAGCATTGGATGTGCTCCAGCTCCGAAATTTTCTGGAGGGGCTAGAGCACATGAGATCTTGAAGACCCAGAAATCATTTGGTGAAATTCCACCTAGATTGTATTTTATTAAAATAATTAATATTTTTAATGGACTTCCTAAATCTAAACTTAGGAAAATAAAAATATTGATGGGTATTAATGAAAATATGGGTGAGAAGCTTTTAAGAAACGAGGATCAAGTCTAATTTAATCTTAGCCGTTGATTCGAGACTTAATCTCGGCCGTTGATTCATCAACAAGAAGAGTATAAATGGAGGCTTGGGGTTAGTTGGAGAGAACACAAAGAGATTGAGGAAATCAATTTTCTGGGGAAGAGAAGTTCTTAGGAGGGAAATCGATTGGGGAGATCTTGCAGCTGAGTGGCAGTGATAGTTCGGGAATACAGACTGAGAGGCAGAGAGAGACTTGTGGAGGCAACACAGCAGACGAGAGAGCTGACGTTGGGCCAGTTTAGGCCCACGCAGCCTTGATGCAGAGCCAAGAGGGCCAGCGTAAAGGAAGCATTGCCTTCCATGTAGAAAGTCGGGGAGTTGCCGGGAACTATCGGTATTGTCGAGATAGTTGACGTAGTGGGTAGAAGGGCTATGTAGAGCCTCCTAGAGCTCCATGCAGGCCCACGCAGTTACTGTGAAGGAGCATCGAAGTTGTAGACAAGGCCAACTAGTTTTGCTGCCAGATCAGCCAGATTCTGTTGAGTAAAGTGAGGTAAAACTCACTCAGGTTCTCCGCTATTGTATTTCTCTATCATTGGTTTGCTGAGAGGGCAACTAACATTTGTATTCAAAACTTCTCCTTAATAATAGAAAACCCTTAGAGCTGCTCCACCATTTTTCTATCATTGGATTTTTCCAGGGATGTTTAGTCCAAAAATAAGTGTCCTTTGCTTGATGTCTCTTTTATTTTTCAGTTCTTGATCTGTATAGTGGTGTAGGCTGCAGCGTATTTACATTTATATTTTTTGAATATTTTTTCTGAAAATAACTTGTTAACTGAAGAAAACAAGTAGATAATGTAAATCAGTTTACTGCAGTAGGATTTCTGGTTTATTAGATTCAAAAATTTTCACAGAATCTAGAAGGTATTGTAAAGGGGTACCCTACAAAGAAAACACTAGATTAAGTGACAACAATGAGGTGTGACCCATTGTCACCGTAGCCACTACCCCCTGCTGTTTATGAACTTTGACCAATGGGAGGCTTCCTATTATAGAGGTCATCTGTGAAGGATATGCTAGGCCCAAGGATTAAGGTGACTCTAGAGGCTTATAGAGGATGGTTGTTCTTAAGTACAAGGCTCAATCAACCGAATAGAGGCAACTCACATCCTCTAATAAGACCAAATTAAGGCACAAGGATTAAGGTCACCCTAGAGGATTATAGAAGATGGCTCTTCTTAATTACAAGGCTCAATCAAGGAAATAGAGGCAACTCACATCCTCTAATAAGACCAAATTAAGGCACACTTGGCATAATTGACATAGGGTAAGCAAAATGGGATATCCTAGGATCAACAAACCAAGTAAAGGTTTCCAATCAATGAGTATTCACAAGCAAATTGTCTAAGAAACCTTTGACAAGCCCTCAAGTTGAAGCTTCGGAAACAAGAATTTTCCTAGGGCAAATCTACCTAGGGCAAGAGAATTAGGACTTAAGATGGACAAATTGGCTGCTAAGGTAGGTTGATTTTGGGGCAACCAAGTCTTCCCTCAATATTGAATCTCTCCACCATCCAAAATTCCCCTTTTAGGCCAATTCACACCAAGCACTAGCTCGACTATTTATCCTTAAGGGGGTTCAAATTAGAAGAAGAGAGAAAAAAATTAGTACCAAGCACTAGCTTGGCTACTTATCCTTAAGGGGGTCGAAATTAGAAGAAGAGAGAAAAAAATTATTTTGGGGGTGAATTTAGGTTTGATCACCAAATTGACAAGGCCAATGCCTAGTCCTTGGAATGATGGAATCTATGGATGTGAAATATTGGCTAAATCTTGCAAAGGAGTAAGGATTTTTGTTATGCTGTAGCACAAAACCATAATGTTTATCTTTGTGAGGGATCAAGGTCACTTGCGAGAGCTATTACAAAGGTTCACTAAGGGGGTTTCCATTCACATTTCATACATGGGTAATGCATACAATGATGATATCTAGATTCTATACAATAGATATTCAATAATAAGAGCACATTATAGAAACCCTAGATTACCAATTCATTTCATACATTAGACATAAAATCAAAGATTCATCAAGTACAAGGTTCACTTACAAGACAAAATGCATGAACAATCCTTTATTGATTCAAGATAACTTCTCCAATGTCAATAAACACTTCGAATAGACAAAAATGATCCATAGAATCACATCTTCACAAGATACAAAGAAGGCCAAAATCTCTAAGAGTGTCGAATTCAAGGCCAAGTGATGATGATTGAATAGAATGAGCTTCTCTATTTATATGAGTAGGACCCAAAATTAGCCTAACGATACCCCTAAAACAAGTTTGATCACAAAATATGCTTGGGTTACAAGCCAACTAACTAGCTTTAACATAGTAGGCCCTAATTAGCCCACGTGTGAGCTGCTAGCTCTCTAGCGCTGACGTCATACAATAAATGAGCTCCAAATAGCATGTCCAAGCGAAATGAGGTGTCCAAGATGTGAAAATTCCTGAATCTAACACATCAGAAACCCCTACTACAATTATTGGTTTACAATCTCCTACTTGTTCTTTACATTAAAAAGTTATTTAATTGCATAAACATCGAAGTGAACACTATCGTAGCCTTCACAAATATACAGATCATGCATTGAAATAAACTGAGACAATAATGCAAGGGACACTGGCTTTTTGGACAATCGTCCCCGAAAAAACCCAATTTGGGAAAACTTGTGCAGCATATAGAGGGTTTGTATTATTAAGTAGATGTTTGTGAATACAACTAGGCTGCTAGAAATGGCTCACCCAGTAGAGAATATCCTCGACAGTAGTACCTCTATCTGAGCACAGATATTCCGGCAAATCAGCATCCAGATGATCAAACCCCACAGTGTCTCCGGTTGTTCCTTGTGCGGGACAAGGAAAGTTGCTCCAAGCACTGCTCTGGAACTGCATCACTCCTTCAAGAGTTGCGTCACCCTCTTCTGGCTCAGAATGTATTGATCTCCTCCTAGTCTGCCCCACAGAATCCCCCCAGCGCTGCTTTTGAAGCCCAGCGTCAGCGTCTGCGGCTTTGGCGTCTCATTGCATCAACCCTCTGCGTCCTCTGTGTCAGCTTTATGGCCTCTGCATCAGCCCTTCTAGGGCCTGCACTGTCTCTCTTGGGACTTCACTGCCTCTCTGCTATGTATTCTTCAGCCTCGGATGAAAATTCCTTGCTGAACCGTCCCTCGCTGCAACTTTGATCACTAACTCGATTTCCTCAGCAAACCTCACCCCAGAAAATCAAATTCTTTGATCAGTTGGTGTATCTCCAATTGACCCTCAAGCCTCCTCTTATACTTTTCTTGTTGACGTATCAACGAATGAGATTAAATCCCTAATAAACAGCTAAGATTAGAACTGGCTTGATCCTCGTCACTTAGAACTTTCGCACCCATTTCTTATTAATACACATTAATATTTTTATTTTCCTTAGTTTAGTCTTAGGAACCCATTAAAAATATTAATTATTTTAATAACTCTTCATTCGGATGGAATTTCTCCAAACGATTTCTGGGTCTTGGAGATCTCATGCGCCTTAGCCTCTCCACCAAATTTCATGGCTAGAGCACATACAATGCTACCCAAAATCAACACTCCCTCTTAGCGAGCAATGTGCTTTAGCAATACTTTACCATAGAAGCATTACCCTAGTCTACTGCATTGGTCCTCTGTGTTGCTGATGCTTCGCCCGCTGCCCTTCATCCACTGCACTGCTGCCTATGACATTGCCATTGCCACTGCCACTGCCACTGCCACTACCACTTCTACATCTGTACTGCAGCTCCTCAAAATGCTGCCTCATGCTGCCCATAGCACTACCACTGCTAACTGCTGCACTGTGACTCAGTTACTGAGAAGTAAGTAACTAACTTCATCCAATCACTGACAACCTGGTCAGTCTAGAAGCGTTGTGATGCTGAGGCTATCTCAGCTGCTATCCTGTGCTCCCTTTGTTGCCATTGCGCTGCTACAAACACCTTTGTGGCTCTCGGACTGCTGGAACCTCCATTGCATTGCCTCAAATTTCAACACTCTAGCACTGCCATTGTTGCTCCATCACACCTTGCTCCACTTGACACCTGTCATCATGCTACTTGTTGTTAAGGGCTCCCGTAGCCGTATGTCATCCAAGAGATTGGGCACCTCAAGGATCCTGCACGAGCTTTGTAGTCGTCTCAACTACAACTCCATGTTGCCCCACCTCTTCTCTAGAGGTGCATGAGCACTCATGCACACTCGTCATCAGTCTCGACATCCTTCCTCGCCATTGCTGGAGCAGCCTTTGAGTTAAAAGCTTCTCCCTTGCTTTTCTTCTTGGGGCACTGAGAGGCATAATGTCCCAACTCCCCATAGTTGAAGCACTTGACCTTGGATTTGTCTTTCTTCTTCCTCTTCTGTAGCCCTTGCTGTCCCGCTGATGCTAGAGCTACATCCTCCTCCTCCTCCTTGGTTCGAACTCCCTTACTGCTACTCCCTGTCTTGGTCAATCTTTTGAGCTCTTCTTGTCGAAGAGCTACCCACAACTCCTCCCAACTAGGAAGAGTTGCTCTGCCCAAAATGCTTTGGATAAACATCTCCCACTCCTCGGAGACTGCATTCAGGGCAGTCCTGACCATGAACTCCGGATTTGGGGTAGACCCCACGAAAGTAAGCTGGTTGCAAATCCCATGCAACCTAAGAAGGAAGGGATATATCTCCTCTCCTTTTTGCATTTGATATGACCTCAACGGATTCTCCAATAACATCTTCCGCTGCATGGAAGAGCCCTGGTATAAGTTGGTCAGGGTCACCCACATATCTCTTGTTGTTGTCTTTCCAGCAATATGTGGTATTACATGATCCTTGACCACTTCTAGGATCATGCATTTTGCCAATGCCTGGGCCTCGTCATACTTCTTGGTTGCATCAACGTCAACCAGGACAACTACTACTCTCAGGGCATAGTCCTTGATGCGATGTTTATCTAGGATTGCCATGATCCTGACCTTCCAAATGACAAAATTGTAAGCTTCATCCAATCTGTCTTGATCCCTCAATCCGTTCATTGCCATCTCTGCTCCTTTTCTCTAGACCCCCTCTGAGTCCTGATTTCCCTCGTGGAAATCCTTCGGCCAACTGTCGAATCACTCCTCTCCAATTCTCCTTTTCTGCTGCAACCCAGATCTAGATTTCTTGGCTAGAAACCTGTCGAGGTAGTGCTTCCCTCTACCTTGGTTCAGTCTCCTTACACACTCTTCTGCACCAACAGAAACGACGTCCCACCAACTTGAAAATCAAAATTTGCACAGCTCCCTTAGCCTCGGAAACTCGAAGTATCTGATCCCTCCAGGCTCTGTGCAATCTCTTTGTGCGCTGAATATGCTCCTCCCGGCCAACTATGTCAATCCTTCTTGGCTCAGAAAAATCATTGAAATTTCTAAGTCTGAAGAAATTCCTAATGCATTTTCTGGTTTATTTCACCTACTTATTTATTCCATTAACAAGTTATTTATACATATAAATACTGAAATGAACACAAATGTAGCCTTAACTCATATACAGATCGACAACTGAAATACTAGACAAGCACACAAGGGACACTGTTGTTTTTGGACAATCGTCCCCAGAAAAACCCAACGTGGTAAAACCGATGCAACATTTTCGAGGGTTTTATTACTATGCAGATTTCTTGCGTACAACTTGGGTGCCAAACTGGCTCACCTAGCAAAGATTTTTACATGGCAGTAATACCTCTTCTCGGAGATAGATATTCAGCAAGTCTACCCCACAAAAATCCTTCCGACGCTTCTCAAAGGCTTTGCGTCAGCGTTGCTAGCCTCAATGTAGCTCTAGAACCCTCTGCGTCAGCTCTTTGGCCTTCTGTGTCACCCACGCAGGCCCCTCAACCTCTGTGTGGCTTCTGTTGCCTCTGCGTTGTTAGTGTCAGTCTTTGCAGCCTTCCTCCAGTGATCAAATATGCTCTTACAAAGTGATTTTGAAGTGTCAAGGTCAAATTTTGTCATTTCAGTGAGTCTTCAAGCAAAATTTGGTCACTAGGCATTAGGTCTAGGGTTGGCTTTCACTCCTTCTAAAGTTGTCCAAATGGCAGGCTATGTCATCATTCAGCTGAGTCTATCATCATTCATAGGGTTGTCATTATCATGTCAGTGTCTAAGGAGTCATTTTACTCCTTGTTCATGCTTCAGTTGTGCCTTGGCGAGTTCATTTCCCTCTCCTAGGGTTTTGAAGGCAATTTCTCTTGGATGGTCAAATCAATGGCAAAACTTGTTTCCTGATGTTCATACACCTTCCCCTATCCTTAATATACCTTATCAAGCACTTCCCAACAC
>APFE030113568.1:0-13296 GCA_000404065.3 Pinus taeda | reverse complement strand
AACTGACATGCATGAGTTATTTAAGCTATAATATTCAGTTATCTGAAAATACCAATTGTTACATGCGTGCAAGCATTAACAAACTGAATCTCATTAATTTAACAACTTGTTAAATTAATCTAACTGGACGTGACTTAGTTAACTGAGCCAACTAATTACAACTCATAATTAGAACTCATCCTTATCTCTTTAACTGATGGATAAATTCATCAATTAATAGATAAACTGTTGCATGTCCTGACATAGACTTCAAGTTTATTTTTCCTTAACTAATTAACTCATGGAGATTAATTAATTAGTATTTTAAACTGTTGTTAAGACCAAATTAATTTTACTTCCTATAGATAGACTAGGGACTACTATAAATAGGAAGGGACCTAGAAATGCTATTTTTAGAACTTTCTATTTTTAGTAGTTTCACCTCTCACCCAATGTGGCCAATGACCTCACTGGCCAAACTGTTATTTTTAGACATGCTATTTTTAGCATATTCTAAATTTAGCATTTCTTGTTGCACACTTTTCAACAACCTCAACACGTAGAAGCATCGCCATAAGAATTAGAGCTTATAAGCATAGTGGTACTAATGGGGTGAGTGCCCCTAGGTAAACCAGCCCCTCTGAAGGAATAAGAAGCTCCATAGAAAGGCATCCCACCTAACAAAGAACTATTCCAAGGTTGATAAGTATTACCAAAAACATAATTTTCCCCAGCGTGGATGGAAACAATCATTGACCCCCCTTGCATGTTCTAAAAGTAGGCATACATGTGTTAGGAAAAGTAACCATAGGTATAGAAGAACTAGGATTAAAAATCCCATCTCAAAGGTTGACCAAGTTTTGTCTCCATTTCAAACACAAAGATGGATGAAGGCATAAACACAAAAAATGATGGAAATCTTGCAAAGGTCAAGGAAGAGAGTAGTGGAATACCACAAGAATATTTGATGGGTGTTGTAATATGAATGGATCCTACCACACTAAGTGGTTGTAAATATGACATGGTTGTAGAAACTCTCAATATAGAGGGTAAATAGGACCCATCTCCCCCACATTAGAAGTAGTATTTTCACCAGCCATGTAATGAGAAAAATGTGAAAGGGTTCACTATTGTAAGGTCTTAGTTGCACTAAAAAAGGGCCAAGAGGTTCAGCTAGAGGTGGATTTACACATGAAAGTGAATTTTCATCAAGCACTCCAATAACAACTATATCTTATACCCTAGGACCAAGCTCATCCCCCCTAACTCGAGTATGGTCTTCGCTTCTGTTGTCATAGTTAATCTACATCTACGACAGGGTGGACCTTCTTCTTCAAGAGAATGGGCTAAAAGTCTATGAGAATGTTTATTTGTTTCTTCATCCACGATGATATAGGTTTTTAACAAATAAAATTAATTAAGACACCCCTAAGGAAAAAATATGACTCAGACCAAACAACACATACTAAAAATTCTACGAGTCAAGCACACAAAAACCAAAGAGAGAGAAGGCATCTTCCCACTAATTTAGCATGTTTGATTAGGGCCCAGGTTAACAGTAAATATGTGGTTGGAACAATTACATTGGCGACCTACTTAATGGTCCTTTTAGACCCGATACAAGCACCCCTATTATTCGTGGGGTACCCTTCGGGATGTTTGAATGAGTTTGACCAATGTTTGTTTCAGATACAGTAAGGACATCTCCCTTGACATCACTCATGTAAGCTACCTAATATTCTAGCCACTAGAGATACCACGTATAGCAACCAGACTTGAGGGGATAGTCTTGAGTATGATTCAGATGCAAGGGAATGGAAACTATGCCTGAAACCCCTGAGATATATCTCATAGAAAGCAGTACTCCTCCCAAGTGAGTCCCCAAGTAATACGTACAAACCACACCACCAATACTAATGAAGCAGGGTATATCACTTTGCTAGCCCCAATGTGACCTTATGATTGACCTTAAAAATGGATTCCCATGAAATGTGCCACTACAAATGAGTTTTATCTCCCTACCATGAGATGTTAGGTTTGTTTTTGTGGTCTTCGAGAAGTTGACCTCACTCCCCTATTCCAAAACCCTAACCTAAAGCTAATGTTGGTTGGATACTAATAAAAATAAAAAAAATGAATTTATTTATTATGTGTTAAATTTGTGTTTTCATTTATTCAAAGGAAAGATACATTCAATTTATATGGTTTGAAAAGACATAAGACATAACCCTAATATAAACTATATGTAAATGCAAGGTTTTCTTTTTTCATTTAATGAACTCTAGCTACAGGAGGGAAGAGATTATTTTTCATTTTAAAATGAAAGAAACAACATCACACTCTCTAAATTATCACTCTCTGAAATTCACTAAGCTTATAACAAAACAGACCCAAAAAGAAACCCAAGAAAATCACTCAAAAAGGGCTCACAACAAAAACCAAGCAAGAACACCAAGCACTCAAAAGCTCGAACTTGGCTTCACAAACCAAAATGTCACCAAGAAGCAATCAATAAATGGTTTTTAAATAGAAATAGGAAGTGGAAATAAGGTCTCAAGGGTGTAGTTCAATGAGGGAAATAAATTCATGCAACAACAATGATCTACAACATTAAAAAATAAACCCTAATTCAAGGAAAAAACTAAAACGAAATGGAAACCAAAGAGAATTATTTGAATCTAATAAAGTGAAAAGATCTAGAAAACGTAGCCATGCCTCTTAGGTCTATATTTTCACAACTACAAAAGACCAAAAACAAGAATGCCACTGAAAGGAAGCAAAGGCAAGTAAAATACCTTCAATGGAAACACCAAAAATGGAAATGTGACTAGATCCAACAAAAAAATGTCTTAATGTTGATCTAAGATAGATATGAACTATAATAAGTAGTATAAACATAGATATGACAGACAACAACAATATATAAGGTAGAGCCCCTCAAAACCAAGAATTTGTTTTCCAAAGGAAACCCTTAAATTGGAAAATAAAGCAAATATAATTCAAAACAAGAGTTCTAAATTAGATATGGGATAGATCTAAACTACAACCCACAGTATAAAATAGATCTAAAATTGATAATCAATATATGAGGGGAAATCCCTTAAAAAACCCAAATTGGAGGCCTATACATAGGTTAACAAGTAGGAAACCACGGCCAGTGACATGTACTATCAGTGGGAAATTCTCGTAAATGTCGTGTGATGCTTTTCATTGAGGTTAGAACCCATGTAAGTTAAGAAATACAAATTTAAATATGAAAATAATGTGAGGTCTAGGGAAATATAGAGTCAACAAGGCTAATACAAACCAAGATCAAGTCATAGAGAAAAAAAGAAGATTCATAAAGTGACTAAAAACCAAAACAACAAGCTAAGAAGTAAAGTGGCAACACTAGGGTAGACTCCCCAAAAGAGTCACCAATT
Source organism: Pinus taeda (assembly GCA_000404065.3). Lineage (NCBI taxonomy): Eukaryota > Viridiplantae > Streptophyta > Pinopsida > Pinales > Pinaceae > Pinus > Pinus taeda. The sequence goes on along the minus strand of APFE030113568.1, from coordinate 9,895 downwards.
ATATTATGATTGAATTGTACAACCATAAGGAGTTATTACTCCATAAGCCTTGCCCGGGGTTCTTTAGACAAATTTGTGTGACAAGAGTGATAAAAGTTAATCAATGATAACCCTTTATGTTCATGGCATCCATTCATAACATCTCAAGCTAGCAAGTTGACAAAGCACACCTGAACCCTCACAGGTTGGTGATGGGTGTTGAATCTAATGCAGCATTAATAAAACCTATTTCTTCTGAAGATCCTACTCCTAGCAATCCTGGTCCACAAAACCTACACACAAGCACAACAAACCAAGATAAAATGTTCCTTCCAGAAAAGGAATATTAGCATGAATAGAATGAAAACTTCAACATAATAACCATAACATCCTAGAGTCAATAAATGTATGGAAGTGGAATAATATTCTTTCATTAGTTGATCAAATGACATATACATAAAGTAATATACCTCAAGACAAAAGAACAACCTCCTCCTTAGCTTATAACCTAGTCTCCAACTCAGAAAGCAACAAATATCTTAGACTATGATAGACTCACTAGATCTAGCTTTCCCCTTAACTTGACTAGTGTATATAGGCTTTTTGGCCTCCCTAGGAGAATGAATATGAATTCTTAGGGACAACAGAAGTTAGGAAACTTCTACAATAATTCACCCCTAGCCACCTCATAAAGCTAATCAGTCGATTTGATCTCCTCATAAATGAGAAACTCTAGAAGGCACAAGTTGGGTACTAGTTTGAAAGGGCTAATCTGCATAGAAGAATCTAGATACATTGAGAATTAGAGTAACTACGCATGGTATGCATAGCTAATCAATGTCCAAGATATAAAAAGTCGAAATGAAGGGTATAGGATATGTATCAAGGTCATACAAGTTAAAGGCTTCTGCAACTGACTAAATGTGGGTAAAATAAGCTAATAACATAAACAATAGGTAAAGACAAAGGTTTGAAGAGGAAATTCATTATTTCACAAAATATCCATGGAGGAGACAACAAAGTTACTTAAACATTTATGGAGAGATGTTTTTTGATGAAGAATGGAAGCTAAATAGTGAAATGGTAATGGAGGCCATAAATCTTTTAAATTTTGAAGTTTCAATGGAGTAATGTAAGCAACATAGATCAACAAAGGATTAAGTTGGACATTGAAATTGGAGAGTTGTGTGATAGATAAATTGCCTAAGAAGAGGTATACTAAAGTGAAGAAGACAGAGAACCCGTCATTGTCCCAGCCATGTTCGCAACTAGGGTCTCTTAGGGATGTAAGAATAGGAGAGCACTAAAAAGGGGATCAAAGCATTTCATAATAAAGTATGGAAACCTAGAAGATTGAGGATAGAAACAACACATCAAAAACCACAAAATGTGAAGAGGACAGATTTAATGAAAAAATTCAGCATCAAAACATAATTTGTGAAAGATGATCATGATAGTGAGGCAAGTGGATAGCGGAAAAACAAAGTTTGGTATCCATGAGGAAAAGAAAAGGAGTTTAATGCTCCTGCAATTGAAAATTATCAAATAAGAAAGATTAAATATACAACCAATAGAAATAGACTCATGAACAAGTGTCCAAGGATTATTATTTCCTGTGAAGTTTGATGTAGGAGCATTCTACACATCAACAAGACCTAGGAGGTTTTTAAACATTTACTAAAGGGAGTGGGCTCCGTTAATTTAATTTAATTCAATTTAATGTAATTAAAGATAGGGATTTAGTTTTCTAGTCTAAATAGATATTTATTTAGGAAATCAGGAGTTAGTTCCTCATCGACACATAATCATCTTATTTAAGTGAGTTTGTTGAGGGAGTTAGAAATCTTAGGCTAGATTTGATATTTTCCTTATTGGGAGATTAGATCCACCTTTAGTGTGTCTTAAGAGAACCATTCTTGTTTATAAATAAAAATATGTAATGACTAGGATATAGGGAAAATAGAGCAAGATAGCCTAGGGAGACTAAGAGACAGAGAGAGGTCTGAGATAAAATGGGCCAATTAATTGAGTAATCAGGCCATATTGTACAATCTCTGGGTGAATATTGATATAGTAATGAATATTTATATTTGTGTCTAATCTCTATGATTAATGTGGTTATATATCATGAAAATTTGAAATGATGAAATCATAGAAGAGATATGCATGAATGATTTGTGGAAGGGAGTGTTGATTCCATGCATGTGAAGTTCAATAGAAAGACATGTTAACTATTTGAGTGAAGCAACTAAATAAAATTATACATTTGGTTCGAAACATCTTGTGTGAATGACCTGTAGCAAGGGAGTTCAAACAAATGTATGAATGAGTCAAAGCTCGGCCTTTGACAAAGCTGAGAGTGGTATAATGAGGAGACTTATTAAAAATTCCAAGGTAGAAATTCCCATTAGTTTCCATGAATTTTTGGCAAAGGTCAAAGTTTCAAACTACAAGGTTCCAACCCTGGTCTATATGTTTTACATCAAAAGTCTTTGTAATCAGTAGACCGATATTTGGGACAAACAAGGAGTGCATACTTAGCGCGCAATTAGGTCCAGCGTAATCCCAAACTAGTTAACTAATAATGACATAAATAAGTATCTCGTGGAAAGTTTATCAATATATATTGAAAGGAATCCATGTTTGAAATTAGAGGCACCAAAAGATGTTAGGAACTTTAATTTTGTGCAAGTTATTTAAGTTCTTATCTTCTCTTTTGCACGTTATTATATATTAGTTTTAATTGTTGGTATCTTTGTGTTTGCAGGTTGGGAGTAGTTACATTGGCTACATTGGAAATATCATTACAACTGACCCTAACCTTCTAGCTGGTTAGGTTAGGAGTAGGTCTAGATGCATCCTAGTTCCCTTTTAGAATCATCTTGCACTTGCTCTTTGTTAGTCTCTCCTTTGTTTTTGTACTTTTGTCTCGCGTGTTACTTTTAAGTTCATCCTCCATTTGATTTTTTATTTTCATTTTGTTTCCATGTTTTGTTATGTGTTTCTTTCATGAAAGATGTCTCTTGTTGGCTCAAAGAAAATGTACGAAAGTTTGAAAAGGTAGATTATGATGATGAACAATTCTTGGCTTATCTCTTATCATCTTCTCTATTTTGTGTTTACATATCTTTAAATTCTATGATGTCTGAATGGAAAATATGATTTGTTTCAAATGGAAAGCCTTTGTTCGAACTCTGAAGCCCATATCTTTATTAGGATCTTCCATTCTGACTCAACCTTTTATTAAATGGTGTTTTGAATTGTCAACTCAATAAAGTAGAGAAGGGAAAGGAGAAAAACTTTAAATGGGAATATTAACTTTAGTTATCTTTCAAATCCCTTAAACAAGGAACCAACCTCTTCTGCTCTCAATGTTGAAAAATGTGCAACAAGAAATGTTAAATTTAGAATGTGCTAAAAATAGACTTGCTAAAAATAGCATGTCTAAAAATAGCAGTTTGGCCAGTGAGATCATTAGCCACATTGGGTGAGAGGTGAAACTACTAAAAATAGAAAGTTCTAAAAATAGCATTTCTAGGTCCCTTCCTATTTATAGCAATCCCTAGTCTGTATATAGGAAGTAAAATTAATTTTGGTCTTAACAACAGTTGGAAATATTAATTAATGAATTCAGTTGAGTTAATTAGTTAAGGAAATTCGAATTTGAAGTCTTTGTGAGCAAGAATGAGTTGTCCCACTGATTGAGTGATTTATCCTTAATTTCCTCCACTGATTGAGGGAATAAGTATGAGTTCTATAATGAGAGAATCAACTGACTTAGTTCTAACTAGTCAAGTCCAGTTAGATTATTTTAACGAGTTGTTAAAATAATAAAATATAGTTTGTTAATTCTTGCATGCATGTGACAACTATTATTTTAGATATCTGAGAATTCACTCATGGATAACTGTTGCATGTCAGTTCTATCAGAGACCTAGTTGAGATCAGAGGTGGGACAGTGTATTATCAGATGCTTGACTATTTCTAGTAAGTAGTTTTTGCATGGTTGAGGAACTAGTGTCCTCAAGGACTGCGTAGTTGGACCATTGGTTAAGTTGGTATGTTTGGAATTAATTGCATATGCTTTTGCTATTGTTTCCTAAGCAAACTGCGCAAGGAAATAGGGATTGGACCATAGGTGAAGCCTTTATATACAGGGCTTGGTTGGTTCATGAGACATATCTTCATATCTTCATAGTTCATTAAGAACTGAATAGCTTGGGAGCTAATTCTTTTTGTATTGTGAAGAGGATTTCCACTTGATCGATAATACATGGTTGGGGTTTTATGCTGGTGCTTTCAACTGGATATATCTTGTGTTATGTGTGATTATTTCTCTTGATCAGTTATGCATGTTTCTAATTGATGTTGCTCATGAATTCGATTATGCTTCCACTTAATGTTTTGTAGAAGTAGAACAAGTATTATGCTTTAGGAAATTGCATATATCGGTTTGTTCTACAGGTGAAATTTCTACATGGTATCAAAGCTAGTTGATTTGTAGAAAAATTATACAAAATTCTACACTCAATAAGTCGAGATCCCTCTTCCACCATCAAATTAAATAAGTGCCACTACACATTCTATTAGTAACTTAATAAAGAGGTGAATAATAGAAAGGCTTCCTGCACAGAGAGGTGAATCAAGCAACTTCATCGGAGTATTATTCATGCTCGTTGGAAATGAAGCAATGCTTGTGGTTCCTTGAGGTGACTCCACTGAAGTACTGACCATGTTCTCTATCAGTGGATCAACAATATTGAATGTGCTTAAGAGCTCAGTATACTTATTATCCTTCTCCCTTATAGAAACATTTGAGGTGTGACTATTCATATGTTGATGTGTTCAAAGTTGTGAAAGGAAAAGAAAAGACTATATCTTTATCTAGGATAAGTAGAAAAGTCAGGCTAATATTCATGGAAAATTAATACTTCCTGAAAGATTGACACCTTGCACTTAAAGGTAAAACCTAAGTAGATTATCTGGAGTTATACCAATGCATCACCAAGTGTGGTTGTTGCAACAAACACCTTCCAAAATTTTTCTTACACTCAAATTTTGGAGCCTACTAAGGATCTTACTATCTGTTGTTCCTGGATTATTCATAGTTGATTCGTGGTCAGTTGATTTTCCCTTAGATTCTAAGTGTCAAAGTCACTTGCTCACACATGCTCTTTCTTCGATGAATTTCCAAGTGAACTTCTTTCGATGCAATCTTGCATAGAATGTGCACTGCTCTTGAAATATAACGATTGCACAATCACTAGTGATAGTGACTTCACAATCCATAAGCACAATGTATTGTGATCCTCCTATGAGGAAGAGACCATCATGGCTTTATGATACCTTACAATATGTTAAAAGACATATCATTACTAGAGGAACCTTTAAAGAAGGTAAGAATCCATGTTGATACCAAGGTCATATAGGTTGAGCCTCCCACCTTTGAAGAAGTAGTGAAATAGTAGGTTTGGAAAGATGTAATGGATGAATAATATGAATCTATTATGTAGAATGATGTGTGGGAAGTGGTTCTGAAACCCAAAGGAAAGTCTGTTGTGACTTCTAAATATATATACAAGATCAAGCATGGAGAATATGGAAGCATTGAAAAATATTAGGTGAGGTTCGTGGCTAGAGGTTTCTCCGAAAAAGAGGGAGAAGATTATGATGACATAATTTGCACCAGTTTCCCGCTACACTTCCATTAGATTTATTATGGATCTAGCTACTATCCAGGGATGGACTATCACCATATGGATGTGAAAGATGCATTTCTTCATGGCATACTCTGGGAAGAAGTACATTTTGAGCAACCATAGGGATCTTAAGTATAATACAAAAAGTCTCGTGTGTGTCAATTGAAGAAGGTTCTCTATGGATTGAAGCAACCCTGAAGGGCTTGGTATAACCATATTGATAGCTACTTGATGAATCTTGGATTCAAAAGAAGCAATGTCAACCCGAACCTCTACTTCAACGTTGTTCAAGGTATGTCCCTGATTTTGGTTTTATATGTTGATGACTTATTCTTGACAGGTGGTGAACCTCTAATGCTTGAGTGCAATAGGGAGTTGGCCTCTTAATTTGAAATGAAATACCTTGGATTGATGCAATATTTCTTGAGCTTAGAGGTGTGGAAGAGACCTGGTGTGTTTTTCCTTTCACAAGGAAAATGTGTTGTGAAATGGCTGAAAATATTTGGTATATGGTAGAATGCAAGTCCATGGCCACATCGATGAAGATGAACTTCAAGAAGCTATGTGGATAAATTGTTGGACAAGACTTGGCGAACCCCTATGATGATCTATAGTTGATTGGGTCACTGATGCTACTTGTGAACACCCAACTAGACATATGTTTTGTAGTTAACACTTTGATTCAATTTATGACCAAGCCTCGACATGCACATTGGGTCATTGCTAAGCACGTGCTAAGATAATTACATGGGATGATTAATATTGGTCTAAGATATATTGTCATAGATGTGAGACTTCATGGTTACATCGATGTTAACTAGGCCATAAATGTTATTGATATGAAGGTCACATCAAGGTTTATTTAGTTTGGGTTCATCTATGATATCTTGAATGAGTAGGAAGTAGAATTCCATTACTTTAAGCACGGCTGAGTCAAAATACATTGCTGCTAGTATGGCTAGCTATGAGGTAGTATGGTTGAGGAACCTCTTTAGAGAGTTGTTTGAGTAGTTTTGGATATGACAGTGATATATTGTGACAAAAAGAGTGGGATCCAATTGATATAGAATTCCATGTTCCACGAAAATTCCAACCATATTGAGATCAAGTATCACTATATTCGAGACATGATACAGAGAGGAGTCATAAGACCCCATCACATTTTGACTAATGTGTGGATAGCAGATATTCTCACCAAGGCTTTTCTTAAAAGGAATTTCATGGTATTCAAAGAGCAGCTTGGATTGATGGTTGTGACCCTCCCGAGTAAGGGTCATGACTGATTGAGGATGTTGAGCTATGATTTTCCCCTTTTTTTGAGCTCACATGGAGAGGAATTGAACTGGAGAGCTCCTAGGGTTGAGGGATCTGTAGACAAAAGGATACGGTGTGATCCTTACCCCTTATGGTAAGTATATATCACCTACTTTCACTATAAGGCGTGTGTGTGATCCTTTTTATTTATGAAAAGTGGGTGTCTCCCCTTACCATGAAATATGAAACTTGATAGAGTATACCCCAACTAGCATACTACCCACAACTTGGGCTTGTTGGTATTGCTCCTCCTCATCTGGCTAATCGGTGAGGTGACTCGGGCATGTGCATGATCCTTACCGTTTATGGTAGGTGTGTATCTCCCCCAAGTTGGTGGGTGTAGGTGTTCTACCACTTCACTCTTGAGGGTCATGATAGGAAGATCAATGGACAATAGGATAGAGTGTGATCATTACCTCTCATGGTAAGTGTATCTCGCATGTTGTCACATGTTAATAGGATAGAGTGTGATCCTTATCTTTCATGGTAAGTAGTATCTCGCTTATCATCCTTGGTTATAGGTGGTAGAATAAGATCTCATATGAGGATTCTTCTTCTTTATATTCGAGAGTGTTGAGAAGATGAGAAGAGATGAGAAAAGATGAGATATGACTTGATGGTGATGATGAGACATTTGAGATGGAACTTATGATTTAGTTGGAAATTTCTCCCCATATAAGAGGGAGTGTTAATTTGGCAGCTTGAGGATGAATTCCCTCCATTTGGAAGCCTTCCTCATCCAAATAAACCCCTACTATCCCTCGGAAGTTTTTAATTTTCTCAACGAAAAATACGTTTTTTAAGGTGAAACCCACATGTGAACAAAAGCATAAGTCGGCCTAGGTAAGCTAATTTGAACCCTTGAGACACATATAAATAGACGACATGCCACATTAATTTGAAGCATCATCACACACATATCCCTTGATCTGATTGGTTCATACAAGTATGAAATCATAGGGTTTGAGCTCACATGTGTGAGGAGGAGAGAGGAAATTTTGTTTATCGAGTTTGACTTTTGTTTGGCACCTTTAACAAGCTTTGACTTGACATGTTTTGACTAGATTTGGATCTATTTTGGGAGGCTAAGTTTAGGGAGAGTTTTACCAAAAAACTTTGGGTTGTTTGACCAACATTGACCTCAAAGTTGTAGATAGGGTTTCCATAGGTCAATTATAGACTTTGACCAAATCTGTATGGGCATTTTTTTTACTATTTTGACTTACTTTGACTAGAGAAAAGAGGCTGCATCTTTTGTCAGGTTGACCAAAATGTTTTATAGGGTTGTTGACTATTGATCATTGATTGTTTAGGGTTGTTGTTATTATTGACTTTGACCAAAATTGTAGATTTGACTTGTTGACCATATTTGACTTGTTGGCTCATCATTGACTGAATGTTGATTGGTTCATTTGGATAGTCAAAGCTATTGACCTTTGACTCTTTATTGATGAATTAGAACATTGTATCTCTCTGCTAAACATTTGGTGACAATCTAATAGAATAATAATTTGGAAAGGGTTTCCCCCCTTGTAGGGTTTTTCCTTGGTCTTTGACCAAATACTGTGTCTATCTTGTTCTTGGTTGTCTTCTATTGTGAATTGGTTTATTATTCTATCTACACTTTCTTATTGTTGTTGGAATAATATATTTCTAATTGAAGAATTGTAATAAGTGATTGTGTTAAGCTTATAATACTGGAAAATTAACATTGAATTCTCATTCATGTGGCTCTCTCCTACAAAGAGACGTTCTCCTTAAAAAATACAAAAGGAATGAATTCTCACAACAAGTGGCACAAACTATTCTCCCTTTCTCCAAGTTAATGGGCTAAACTCCACAACAAGTCACAAAATTCCTCTTTGAATTCGCTGCTCAGACCTAAGCATATCTACAAATATATGTTCTCTAAGGGGAAAATAAACAATAAATGAGACTTACATGTGTTTCCATGCCAAAACACTTAATCAAATTCTCAAAACTCAACAAACACAACACTAGTAGGTTCGTCTTGTCATTCTGCAACTTTTGACCATAAGCAAGACCAACATCTGAAAACTACATCACTGTCTCGAAATTTGTGCAAAGCATTAATGACAAATGTGGGCTTATGTCTGCACTATTGGACTCGTCTCGAAAAATCATGAATAATGGAGAATGACTATAAACATCATATGGTTTTTTCACCATCACCTCAGGATCCCTCTGGGCTCCATTGCTTGAATCTCGTGCCATGTAAAAATCATAATATACTAGGGAATATTTCCCACCTTGGAAGTCATGCCCATATTGTGCCACTAGTGGGCCTCCAAATTAGACATAAAGGCCCATCTGACCATCCTTTGGAACTTTAAACCTCTCTTTTTTCATTAGATAATGTATTTTTAAATTTAATATGTTCATTAGGAAGGTTTATGGATAATTGCATATTTGTGTCTAATATTATTTATTTTTGTAGAATATTGTGAGAATATTGGACAGATTATGGAGATTTGGAGGAGGAGATAATTTAGGGACTTGATCCCTACCACAAGAGGATCAATATTGGATAATAAATCAAGAATATATTTTGAAATTATTGCATAGATTCTGGAGCAGCTCTAATGATTGAGAAAATATAGGAATGTGTTCCCTGTCATTTAAAGCAGATTCCTAGTGTTGGGAACCAGATCCACTATTAGAGGGAATTTGGAGGGGAAATATTCCTCCTTTCATGGGGAATGCTTCCTAATAATTTTTTATAAGTATCAAGTCGCGTTTTCCTCTAGGGCTGGATTTTTTGTAGTCTTCTTGTGGAGAGAACTCGTATTTTTGCAACTCCACTATCATTTCTTGCAGGGATGTAATTGTATTGATGGAAATAATGAAGATTGGTGTCATGTTCAGCTTCTAAATCATGGTCT
>APFE030113559.1:0-24715 GCA_000404065.3 Pinus taeda | reverse complement strand
ATGTGGGCCAAATATGGCATTTCCCTTAAAATGTATTTGAGGGCTTATTGACAAGTCATTTTCATGGTTGAAAAAACATTCTAAAACATACATTTATTCATTTGCCAAAAACATCTCAGAGAATGTTGGAACATCTAACCTTGTGGAGTGACCAAGAAACAATGTGAATAGCTTGCTTTTTCATGGAAATAAAGATTTCTGTTCTGCTAGCTATTTCACAGCACTCCAACGACCTTCAAGTGAAAATATTGTCAGACTTCAAATGAACTTCATTTGGCTTCCTGCGAGACTGACAAGCTTCGAAAACTGGCTGAAAGTTTTTTTTGAATGGCAATATACATGATATCTCTTATGTGAAATTAGTGGATGGTTCTGGAAATGACACATTTTTTTAGAAGGATATTTATATAAAATATCAGTTAATCCCCGAAATTAACCCTTACAAAAATCCATGCACATCGATTTAGTTCCATCCATCCATTTTCAAATCATGTATTTACTCCCATCAACCCACCTTCAAATCATGTAGGAGTGACTTTTCCTTTGCTGTGTGTGGGACAATTAAGCACATGCCGTGAGTGTTCAAGGGCTAAGGGACAATTAAGAAGTGGAAATCTTGCGTTGGAAGAGTTAGCCAATGAAAAAGGAAGAAGGACGCTCATGGGAAGTGCGATATTCAGTGGCGGCATATAACGATCAATATGGAACCTTTCAGATCCTCATTGTCAATGTTGATCAACCCCTACATTTGCTATATTTTCTTCTGTTTTATAATTTGTTTCATTGCTGTTCTTCGCAGTTCGACGAGTTTTTTAATTTTTCTACCTATGTGCTTCGTTCTTTTCACTGGGCTGCATTTTATTTGCTCCAGCGAGAAATTTTTAGCATAAAGTTTCACGTTCAGATATCCTAATCTTGTGTTCCTTATTCATGCTACAGTGGGCACTTATTGTTGCTATCAAACATGGACCGGCCAGGCCAATTGATGGTCATGGTTTTCCAAGATCAAAAGCCACAAGGACTTCTTTCAGCTGTTCCAGAAGCACTTGCTCAATTACCACAGCTTATGGCAAGTGGCCAGCAACAGCTACAACAGCAGTAGCGACACTCACAGCCACAATCAACGCCTTTAGCAACGGGACAAGCATTCACTCCTCAGTTTTCAACTCAGCTACAACATCAGCAGCAAAATCTACAGCCATAGGGAATGCCTCTAGCAACTGGACAAGCTTTTCCCCCTTCTCAGGGACAACACCAGCTGCGAATGAATTCCTTCTCAGGGACAACATCAGCAGCAAAATCTACAGTCAGAGGGAATGCGTCTGGCAACTGGAGAAGCTTTTCCCCCTTCTCAATTTTCAAATCAGAGATAACACCAGCTGCGAAGGCCACAACCACAAGCAATGCCTTTAGCAACCTGACAACATCAGCAATCAAATCCACAGCAATTGGACAGCCATTTCTCCGCTTCGAATTTTCAAATCAGATCGACCAGCAACTTGACCAGCAACAACAACAGCCACTGTCGAGTAATGTCTTCAGGATTTAGACCAGCATTTCTCATCTCAATTTCCGAGTGAAAAAGTGCCACTGTCAATGTTCCTTGGCCAGCAACAGTCACAAGGAATGCCTTCAACTCTGGAAGAAGCATTCCCCGCCAATCCCAAGGTCAAGATCCTGGAAGCATGCCGGGAGGTGGGTACCAGAGTTAGGAAATTCTGTAATGACAAAAATGCAGTCGACGCTTTAATATGGCTTTGTAACTGGTTTCATTTTCTATTTTAAATGATCTCCTGGAAATTTTGTTGAGAGAGTTTAAAATGTTATATCATTTAAAATTTATTTAATAAAATTAAATTCAAATAAAAGTATTTTATTTTTGATAGTGTACATGTCCAATAGTTGATATTGATAATTATTTTAAGATAATTATATAATGGAAAGTTGATTTTGTTATTGGTAGGGGGAGATTCACTTATAAAAGACAAAAAAGAAAATATGTTTACTTCATGTAGATTTATTAAACATATTTAATTATGATTCATATTGGTTAGAGAACAAATTTGAAAAAAAATCAAGATAGAAATTGATTTCTTATCTACAAATAATCTTTTCCATGATAACAATCTTTTTTACTAAAAAATATCATTATTATTATTATTATTAACTTTTAAGATCTCATTTTGTTTATTTATGTATATATTTTATTTTCTAATATATAGAGAAATGTATCTAATCTTTAGTGAATTATATTAAAGAAAAATACACATTTTTTATAGACTTTCAAAATAAATCAAATTGACAAATACAAATATATTCAAATACAAATATAATAAATGGAAATATATATACTAGCTAGCTATCGAATCTCAAGCAAAGTGGAGGTGCACTTACTCTTTAAGATAGGGTAATCAGCAAAGTGGAGGTGCACTTACTCTTTAAGATAGGGTAATCACCCATGCACAATTTTTCAAGTGAAAAAAAAGAGACAGTGAAGTTTCCAATTGTGATGGATAGTTCAAGTGATTGAAATCCTATGGGTAAGGGATATTATGAAAGATGAAAGGATCAAAATTGTTTTGCAAAACTAGCAAATATAATTTAGTATAGGTTTCACCCATATAAACTATAATTAAAGGTCACAAGAATAGAAATCACTCCTATTAGTGCTTCTTCTAGTGGACCAACTTTTGAACTATTTAAAGTAACCCACCTCATTCGTCAAAGGCTACAATGACATAAACAAAAACCTCCACACCTTTTTGTAAATAGGATATAAAGAACCTAGTAAGATCTCTATTGAGTATTGTGTGAAGGACTCCATATCAACAAATAAGTATATTAATGGTTCATTTTGTTAAGTTTTAAATAGTACTCTTATGAAAAATTCTCATGACATACATCTAATGTGTTTAATTAACAATTAGTTTTTTGTGTGAACCTATGGTTTTTTATTAAGAGTAAATATTACATTTCACCATCTTATTTCGCAATATCCTACTAGCATCACATTTACTAGTTTTATTGGCTAGTGCATGCATCCCGTAGTAAATTTTCAAAATGACAAAGATAAGAATAGAATGGAAGGCAAGAAGTGTGAGATGACCTATAAAGCCAAGAGACAACTCACTATCATTAAAAGTTAGCAAAATTTACTAGGGTAGGACAAGGGACGAACTCGCTTGGAATCATAGTGTATGTGCTTCTCCATATATGCCAATGTAGTTTTCAATGGTCCAACTTCTCCTTAATGTGTCATTGCTTTCCCTAGAAGATGACTAGTTTTCCATATATCTACCACTGACTTCTTTGCATATGACTCGTGAATTTTATGATGTCACTTAGCTCATGTTGCCAATACTAATTGAGATGGTTCAGGGAAAGATTCATAAGCCTCATGTTACTAACAATATCCTTTGCAAGAGGGGCACACACTGTCATGGGAGAAAACTATGAGTGCATCTGGTCTATAGCTTCTACTTTGCCCTCGTCATTCTACAATTTCCTCACTGGTGGGCCCCTTGCAACCATTCTTTGTTGCACATCACCTCTTTATCGAGGCATACCTGTCTAGAGCTCCTTCAAATATGTGACCACCCACCTCCTTACCACACTTTAGAACAAAAGCAAGTCCAATGCACTTACGAGCCCTACCTGAATAACCAATGATAACCCTTCTCCAATCTTGAGGCTTACTACTTCCGTTCCCCTAGGCATTGTCAACTATCACCAAGGGGACTCCTTTGATGGTGTATTAAACCCATACCTCCTTACTACATACCATGGAAAAAAAAACAGGTTACACTCATGAGCCCACCTGAATAGTCGATGATAAATCTTATCCAATTTTGGTACTTTTAACTTCACCACCCAAAGGAGTCATCAAGTATCACAAAAGGGACTCCTCTTGTGATGTATTAAAGCCATGCAATCCACATCAAAGTCCACATAACCTTGTAAACTAACATCACCATCGCTACCTAGGTTTCACCCCTAGGAGAATTAGGCACATAGACCTCCTAACAAGGACCATAAGAAAAATGACTAGACATAAACAAAACGCCAAATGCTTTATAAATAATTTACTAAGGTTTCACATGACCTTATGACCATGCCAATATATCTATATGATATAAAGCATGCAAAACTTATATGATGTTTTGATATTTGGATAAGAGTGAGCTTAATATTATTGTTAATGTTACTCAAAGCATGAAAAAAAATATTGAGTAAATTAAGGTTTTTTTTCTAAAGAGTATATTATTTTGAATATTATCATCCATATTAATAGTCAAATTTGAGGGTTTTCAACTTATGAAAGTTCATTTTATGTCATAGTGATAAAGTTTACTTTTCCGTAGAGAGTGAACATGTTAGAAAAAGGTCGTTATAATTCCTCCTTAAAATGTCAATCATGAATTCATTAAATTCAAAGAGGTCATTATAATTCCCCATGTAAATGTCAATCATGAATTCATGAAATTCAAAGACTTGTGCTACGTAGGATGAAATCATATTTGAAGTTGAATTTTATTTCTAAACATGTTTAATCTAAACATGATGTTTATATCTCTTAGATTTTTCTTTCTTTCGCCATGTACATTTGAAACTATATTCAAAGATAATATTGACTTATTGAAAAAAGTTCACATTTTGCATATAATAGTATTACACTTGTTGTTTGTGAGCACTTTATCATGCAATCAACCAGCTAATTGGAGAAATAAGGCACAACAACCTGTGGATAACACTAAAAAACTATGATAATGTAGCTTTGCCTTGAGTGAAATATTGATGAAATTGATAACTCTTTTAACATAATTCATTACACACAAGTTTTTATGAGTTTTTCGAGTAGGAATTAACAATTTGTGCCATCCTTCTCACTATACTAGGACTAAGTGAATTTTAATTTACTAGATATTAACAAAATTATATAATTTATTTTGTTAAATAGAATGCATTAACACCAAGGGTTACCTCAAACACTTGAACCATCATCATTAGGCATGTTTCTAATAGGGAGCATGTATTTTTTGTGTTAATCTCGGAGTGCTCCTACATGACTAAAGGGTCTCCAAGTCAGCCATAGATGATCTATTTTCATTGAGATGAGTCGGCCCAAAGAGAAGTCAAACCAACCAGCTAGTGAAGGGACGTGCCCCTTAAATTGTCACATACCTTTGATATTTATAAATAAGATGATGGAAACTCTCATTTGAATAACATGCAAGAGAAAATATTTTTCTCTCGTCATCATCATTTTCTCTCGCATTTACAACCAAATGTGCAAGAAGAATAGGTTAAGTTTGAATAATAGTTTGACAAGTCACATATGTGAGAGAAGTTGAATTGCTTGATCAAACTCTCACTTGCATTTAACAATATCTTTTACTTCATATTTGAACACAATATATACAGAATTGAATGAATTTTTGTTGCAATGATGAACACACATGTGAGGTTTCTTGATCGCACGATTGAGGGTTGACCATAGGGATAAATTTGACCGTAGGTTGAATGTTTGATGAATGTTGACTTTTCAACATTTTGATTGGTTTGACAAACATTCACTCATTGTTGTTTGAACAACATTGACTATATCATTATTTGTCTTAGATTATTAGCATCGATTTGTAAACCTTTTCACAGAAAAAATGATTCAAAGAAAAAATGTTGGGTTTTCTCCCAAGTTTGGGTTACCTAGGGTAGAATTATTGTATCTTTTGTGCACAGATTTACTTATATGATATTTATTATGCATTTACTCTTGATACTATCTAAATGTAATTATTCAATGATAACATTGGCATAAAATACCGTGTGAAAATCATTAGGAATTAATTATCTTGTGGAAATAGTATTCTTCTATACTATATGGTGGGATTGTATGAAAGTAACAATACTAGGAAGAAACTAGTCATGAGGCATCAAATATGTAGTGTCGTGATGACTAGATCATGTTTGGTTGTCTCTTATCTTATGAGTTTCTCAACTATGGATGGGATATTACATTAGACGGATGTAAAAATCGCATTTGTCAATGGTGTGATAAAGGAGGAGGCATACATTCTGAAGCATGAGGGCTTTGAGGTAAATGGAAAGGAGTTCCATGTTTGTAGATTGAAGAAGGATTTGTATTTACTCTGGTAGGAACCTAGGTCATGGTATTCTAAGATTAATGGATACTTGATGAGCTTTGGCTTATCCAAGTGTGATGCATATTTTGAACTTTACATCATGGTTATTGATGGTTGTCCTTTGACCTTGGCAATGTATGATAATGGTTTGTTCCTTAATAGTGTAGAGAGGCTTAGCATTAGGTGCAAGAGAGAATTTCCCTTCAAGTTCAAGGTGAAGGATCTTGGCCTCATGCTTTATTTCTAGGGATGCAGTTGAGCGAGAGATGAGATGAGATATTCATCAAATATCGGAATTAAACTTCAAAATTATGAGGAGATTTGGCATGATGGATTGCAAATCCCTAGCTACACTTATGGCGACAAATCTGGAGAGAGTGAGCAACTATGCTTTAGATTCAACTTTGGTGGAACTCAGAATGTAAGGGTAGTGGATTAGATCCTGAATGTACCTATGTGGTATAGCAAGTATGTGTTGAGGTTCTTACATGGTATATTTAGATATGGTTTAAGATATGACTTGGATGGTGAAGTGAGGTTGCATGGGTATATTGATTCAGGTAGGGCGATAAGTGAAAACGACAGATAAAGTATCACTAGGTGCTAATTTAGCTTGTGATCAAATACGATATCCTATTTTTGTAAGAAGCACACCTTTTTCACTCTGAATACAACAAAGATAGAGTATATCAGAGATAATGATACAAGTTAGCAAGTAGAATGGCCTCGAAAGGTTCTTGCATGGATATTTTATCGAAAGCTATTAATGACCTTAATACATTATGATAATAAAAGGTTTTTTAATATTTCAAAGAATCTAGAATTTCATGAGAGGTCAAAGCACATTGAGACTAAATATCACTTCATTCAAGAGATGGTGTAGAAGGGAGAAGTGAAGCTATAACACATATACATAGATGATAAGAATGGAGACATTCTCACAAAGCCTTTGTGTAGAGTGACTCTTGTATACTTTAGAGACAAGCTTGAGATGATGTAGAATTTGTCCCTCTTGGAAAGAGACTGTACATGTTTTTGTGGGACTTGGTAAACATTCTCCCATGACTTCATGTTGATTTGACTAGTGAGGTAATGGTACGTTCACGAACGGAGCCATGCTAATTTTTCTAGAAGTGAATGACCAAGGGAAACTACAACATAGGGAATACATTCTTCAATTGGATCCATGATACTTTGTCATCGATAGGGTAACGATGATTCGACTAGGGAAGAATGATACATTCACCCAAAGAGGACATGCTAATTTGGACATGAGGGAATGGGCTGAGGGAATTTTCTTTCCTTAGAAGCCATGTTTATTTGGTTGGGTCATGTTGATTAGACTAGGGGAGAATGATACATTTACACATGGAACCACATTGATTTGGATAGGGGTAAATGGCCGACATTACTCACATTTATTACTCTCACATGGAGTGATATATAAAAATATAATTCCATGTGAGGAGACATTATATTAACATCACAAGCTCATGAACTTTTCTAGTGCCGGAGAATTTTTACCTAACTAGAAATATATTTTCACCTAAGGTGAATCCCTCCCTCACTAATAGGGAGAATTTATTTTTTGTGAAGGATTGGGATGTATTAAGGAATGAATAAAGGGTCTCTAAGTTGGCCGTAGATGAATTTTTATTTCTTTGATACATAGGGGTAGACCCCTCCATCATGATTTTAGAGGCCCTCTACATAACACATGGGGGCATTTGGCTTGAACACCTCCCCCCTGGAGTCCCACACATGCATGATGTAAGCATTTTGGCCCTACTTTAGGAGATTCATCATTTATTTACATTGTTTACTAGGTCATCCCGTCACCTAGAGGTGGTCCTTTCCCATCACTCTATCATTTCAGGGTCTCGTATAAATAATAACACATTTTGGGACTCATATATAATGTAGACATGTAATTTAATTTTCCATCATCACTCAACTTGGGATTTTTGGCCTCCTTAAACACACTCACACTTCTTATTGTCTTGGATTATTATATCATTGGATGCATTTTACCATTTGGAGTTGATTTTCGGATATATTTTGGAGATATTTCTTGCCATAATGTATGGATTTATTGCATCGTTTTCTTGTAAGTACTTATAATTGTTGAATGGTCTAATTTCAATGTCTAATGTATAGAAATATTGATTCTAGAGATAATAAAATCATGTCATTATTTTTTGAAAACCTTTTAATTCATTATCTAGATAAATTTTTCATGCATTAATTGTACATGAGAATGTAAGAATTACCCTAGTGGTGAAACTCTTCGAAGAGCTTCCCATAAAACTCCATTATTCCTAGAAGTGGGTAAATGCTTGAAATTTATGCTAGGGCATCAAATTTCAACATCCTTAAGAACAAAATTGGCCTATTTTTGACATCCTTGACTCCATATAGCTGATGAACAAGGCATTAGTCCATGTAATTGATGATTAATCACATTTTTCATCCATATTTAGTTCTTGCACAATTTTGGTCCTTTTAAGGATAGAGGAGAAACTCCCAACATTGTTCCCTTGTCAGAAACAATGTCTTGTGGTTCTAAAATGATACTTCCTTAATTGACAACTTCCGGTATTTGTCTTTAAAGTGGAGGTTTTTATCCTTGATTTTTTTAAACATATGATACATGGATCACATGATGGACCTAATGGTTATCTAGTAATTTGAACCCATAAGACACTTCAGTGACTTTTTTGATTATTTGGAAATGTCCATAAAATTTTGGGGCCAACTTATTCTTTCCTTATTGCTTTAGAGATAATTTGTTTTATGGTTGAAGTCTCACAAATACTTAGTCACCCTTTTCAATTCTCTCTTTGAACAATGTTTATATACTTCTTGTTTCATTCAATTAAAAGATGTTGTTAACTTTTCTTTCAATGTTTTAATGATTTTTTTTTTTTTTTTTCTTCCAATTGATTCTTCACTCCTTAAACCTGAGAGTCACTTAATGTGAAGTCCTTCCATTTGGTAGTTCATAACCATATAAGTATTAAAAATGGGTCATTTTATCTACTGTATGAAATTATTTTTGAAAGCAATCTTCTCGACATATTCTACCCTTAGTCATATTTGGTAACAAACATACTTCAAACCTAAATTTACTCATATATGATAATAACTTGACCTCAAATATAGCTTTAAGAAGTACTTTGCATCGTTGAGTTGATATAAAAAATGCTTGTTTTTATATCTATTTTTTTTAAACATCAATAGTTTATAGACAGTCTAAAATATCCATCCTTATTTCAAACCAATACCACTCGAGCTGTATACATTCATCTTCCTTTTTTATTAAAACTACATTTTAAAATATCTTGAGTTAGCCTCTCTATATTTGTTTTGCGATGATGAGGATATCATTATGGTTTGATGCTCATGGGTTCCACATACGGTTTAACTTCTATAATGTGTTATATATTTCTTTCTCATAGTAACTTCATAGGAAATTCTTGAAATACCTTGTTATACTTTTGGACTAAAGCTACAACCTCTCGGTGTTGTGTTTGAACCATTTATAATTCATAACTCCTTTTTTTTACATTGAGTGATATATATTCGTGCATATTTTCGAATACATATTTTTTTTGTTATAACTTGAGTGAGAGGTGGTTTGAATCTGAACAATTTATATCTTCTACTCACACATTTGAACCTAATAAATTGCTTCTAATGACTTGTGGAGTATGTTCCCAATGTTTGTCACCATTGTATTCCTCCTAGGGGACTTTGTAGAAATTAGACTCAAATTCATGATCACTTAATTGTAATTTATGTTTGTGAGATTTTCCAACTCCATCTATTCTTTTCTTGTCTCCCACCATGACTCTTATATCTGATGATGTTCGTGTAACACGTGCTCCTACATTTACCAACTTTTACAAACTCTCTAGATTAAACATGAGTCAAGCGTCACTATGATATGACTAGACCTCCATCGACGAGTTGTTGAAATGGGGCTACAAAATAGAACACATACTTATATACATCAAACACTACAAACCAACATTACAGGAAGCAGAGACATTTTTTAGAAGCACAGACAAAACCGTCACAATATAACCTAGTTGACCTAACAATAATAATGTAAAGGCACAAAAATAACAATAGAGGGATTCTATGGGGCATGGTAAAAACAATATGAGGACAATAGGGGCACAACAATATTAATAAGGGATACAAATACAATAGTAATGGGCTAATCACTAGTATTATAGGGACCTAACATGCCCCTCTCCTTCAAAAAACTATTGTCCTCGATGTTTGAGTAGTTAAAGTGTTGTCCTCCATGTTTGAGTAGTTCTAGATGCTTCTGTATAAAATTCTCATCCTCCCATGTGGAACCTTCAGCGGATAAGCTCTTCCACTTTATGAGATACTCTGAAATTGATCGATTTCGTAGCTTTCGAGTTCTTGTTTATGTGACTCCTTTGGTTCCAATATAATTTTTCCTTCGTCATCAAGTTCTAGCAATATTGTTTGAACTTGTCATGTATATGCTACCATTATGAATTATTTGATGTGGAATTTCTTAATGATGACTCCTATAAGAAGGAGTTCTATGCCCTAGTACAAGTTTTCAAGAAGTGGAAACACTATTTGATGGCAAAGAAGATAGTAATGCACATATCTCACCACCATTACAATACCTCTAAGGCTAGAGTAATTGACAAGAAAAAAAGAATTACAAGTGGTTGAGGCCTCTACAATAGTTTCATTTAGAAATGACCTCCACGGAATGTGTGTACCATGCCCAAGGATGAGGAAGGAATTGTTTTGTTCATGTTGCCATTCATGGTAGTAGTTTTATGACCAATTGCATGGTAATGTATGCATAGTGTTCAAACACTTGTTAGGCCTTGTTTCCACATCATATGGCATCTACCTAGCATATAGGTAGACTCTAAGGGTTTTTAGTTTATGTCCCATTAAATCCTCACTCTATTTATTTTAATTTTTAGGCTCACTCATCTTCAAGATTATGTGGTTAGCTTGGGAAATTGTTGTAAGAATAAAATTTTGTCATAGAGCAGCAATAGAATAGGACTATATCTAATTTTTTGTCCCATTTAGAGTTCTAAGGTTCATGGCTCTTGTGTTTAGAGCTTCCCTATATTAGGCATGTGGGTGGAGTAGGAAATGTATCCTTTTGTGGTGATATTTGTGGGTTTCAACCATTGGTTCATGGAATGACTAGTATTGTCTTGCTAAAGATGATTGATTTCTCTTGACCATCCCTCAACTATAAAGTTGGGAAGCCTCATATTAGATTTAGCACTGTTGAAAATGAATCTTGAGATGCCTAGCCATTTTCAAGGAATTGGGGTGGAGAATCTAGGTTTGGTCAACCACTTCATGAGTATGACATTAATTATCACTTCTCCTCAATGTTAGTTGGGCCTCCATTGATGTGGAGGATAGATGGGTTATTTTTGGTCTATTTAGATTTATATAAGCTAAGTTTTTTTGCTTGGTTTGTGATTTAATAATGGGCATCTCGGTCTACTTCCCTCTATCCAATCTGTCATTATATAGATTGTGAAGGAAATCCTTTGCAAGTCTTAGTTTTCCAAATGTTTCTAGAATGTTTAGATGATAATTATACTTAGGTTTTATTTGTTATATGGAAGTTGAGTTTTAAGCATGTTCTAAACATGTGGATAGTTTTCTAGCTTTCTTTTAGTCTACTTGGTGGACTGAGGTAAATCAGCTCTCATTTCAAAGTGTTTTGTTAATAAAAAATATTCAATCTCTAGATCACATCATTTATGTCTATTTTATCTTAATAAATTATTGCCACTAAAAAAAATATAACATCCATTATAAATACTTTTATCTTTATCTTTTATATAAATATTTGTAAAAAAATACAGATTACCTATCATCTTAAGTTTTATTTACTTACAAACAAATTAATCAAAACTAATTGATAACTCTGATGTTTTTCTTGAAATTTTTTTTTTAATCTTTGAAAAATTTTAAAATTTAATAAAATTAAATAAAATTAGAAATTCAACTTTAATTCTCTTAATCAAACTCTAAAATATTCCCAAAATATATGATCTCAAACTAACAACACTCTAAATTGACCACTATTAGCGACTAAAACAATTTATTACCCAAATTGTCTTATGTTTCTCTTCTTACTCACTGGACACTTATTTTACAGGATAGAAATGACATGTAATATACACGAAACTTCAACCAAGAAACAATTCATAGAATTCATTTCCGGAGTGCCCAACAGAAAGTCAATCTAGATAGCGTGAATGAAGGTTGCATGAAGATATAAAACATTTATAAATGACCAGAAATCTGCCCATCCTATACTCTCACAAATATTTATAAACGACGAGAAATCTGCCGATCCCATACTCTTATAAAAAACATTTGATGAGAAAAGATAGAACAGCACAAGAATTGCCACCCCTAACCTACCTACAAATTTCCAGGTGAGAAACGATCCTCCACGAACTAACCAATCAATACCTGCAACTTCTTGTCCCAGTGATCCATCACATCATGTGAGCACAGACCATGGAGCTGACTGATGTCCCCATGGCGCTGAGCGATGTCCATGGGCTTCGCCCTTTTAAGTGGGCTGCATTTTTGTCGTCACATGGTTTGACCTAGTGAGGAATCTTTAGTATTAAGTATGATGATTGAATGTCTTAATTTTTAGTATTAGGTTTGGATGTCCTAATTTGTGTTACCTGCTTTTGTTCATCCTGGTTTCCCTGCTTTTGTTACAGTTTGGAGTGATCAATCTGCCAACGCAGACATTGTTGCTATCAAACTTTGACAGTCCAGGCCAACTGATGGGCATGGTTTTCCCTGTGGTAAGTTTGAATTTTAAGATATACGGTGCGAATCTCATTCCTTTTCCATGATCGAAGTGACTCTTTCTGACCTTTATCCTTTCGAATGGTGTTGTTGACCAGCCACAATTGCAACACCAGCAGCAATGGCCAAGGCAGCCGAATCTGCAACAGCAACAACGACAGCGGCAAGATCGACCATCAAAACGGGGGGCTCCAGCAGTCGATGTAGAAATTGTCCAATGTCAGTTTCCAAGTCAATCCGGAGCACAGCAACATCGAAAGCGACAAAGACTTCTTTCAGCTGTTGTACAAGCACCTGCTCAATCTCAATTACCAGCTCGGAGCAGACCACAGCTCATGGCAAGTGGCCACCAACAGCTACAAGAAATGCCTTTAGCGACCGGTCAATTATTCCCTCCTTCTCAAGTTTCGACTCAGCTACAACACCAGCAGCAAAACCTACAGCCACAAGTAATGCCTGTTGCAACTGGACAAGCTTTTCCCCCTACTGAAGTTTCAAATGAGGGAGATTACCAGCTGCAAAGGCCACAGCCAAAAGGAATGCCTTTAGCAACTGGACAAGCTTTCCCCGCATATCAATTTCCAAATCGGGGACAACATCAGCAGCAAGAAAAACTGCCCTTAGCAACTGGCCATCCATTTCTTCCATCTCAATTTTCAAATCAAACCATACCACCTATATCACTTGGTCAGCAACAACTACACCCACAAGCAATGCCTTCAGGATTTAGACCAGCATTTCCAAATCAGGGACAACACCAGCAGCCACAGTCACAAACAGTGCCCTTTGAAACTGGGCAACCATTTCTTCCATCTCAATTCCCAAATCAAGCCATACCCCCTATATCACATCAGCAACAACAACAGCCACAAGCAATGCCTTCAGGATTTAGATCAGCATTTTCCCCATCTCAATTTCTAAATCAAACTGTACTACTGTCGATGTTACTTGGCCAGCAACAGCCAGAAGTAATGCCTTCAGCAATGGGACAAGCATTTCCCGGCCAGTCACAAACACTGCCCTTTGAAACTGGGCAACCATTTCTTCCATCTCAATTCCCAAATCAAGCCATACCCCCTATATCACATCAGCAACAACAACAGCCACAAGCACTGCCTTCAGGATTTAGATCAGCATTTTCCCCATCTCAATTTCCAAATCAAACTGTACTACGGTCGATGTTACTTGGCCAGCAACAGCCAGAAGGAATGCCTTCAGCAATGGGACAAGCATTTCCCCGCCAGTCACAAACACTGCCCTTTGAAACTGGGCAACCATTTCTTCCATCTCAATTCCCAAATGAAGCCATACCCCCTATATCACATCAGCAACAACAACAGCCACAAGCAATGCCTTCAGGATTTAGATCAGCATTTTCCCCATCTCAATTTCCAAATCAAACTGTACTACTGTCGATGTTACTTGGCCAGCAACAGCCAGAAGGAATGCCTTCAGCAATGGGACAAGAATTTCCCCGCCAATCCCAAGGTGAAGATACTGGAAGAATGCGAGGAGATGCGTGCCAATCCCGAGGTCAAGATACTGGAAGCATGCCAGGAGATGGGTACCAAAGTTAAGGAAAGAATGTACTTTGATTATCATGATATCTAACAGTGAAAAACATGATATAAGGAGATTGCTTCGAAACCATATAAATTGTGCTAGGATAGGAAGCTTCGAAACTCTTATAGTCTGAAATCGTTTTCATTTCCCAGTTTAAAGGATCATGAGGAAAATTTGTGTGGGTGTTTAAAATATGTTTTATCAAGAATGAAGATGTATACCTTTAAAAGCTCTTTAGTTATATGACGTTGAATTTAATGCTATCTCTATTCAATATAGAGATAGAAGGATTATGTAGATAATTCTCACTCCAACTCTATGCATTAAGTTACTCTCTATGCATTAAGTCACTGGAAGGCCTACAGAGCTTCTACATAGTTCATGCTTGTTTTTTGGAAATATCTTAGTAAGGGTATCCACAATATTCTTAGATGTATGAATCTTTTGGAAATTGAAATGTCCTTCCTCCAACATATGTCATATCCAATGGTACCTTAGGGTAATGTGATTGATTCTCAGATGGAATGTTTGATATTTCAGTAAATGAATAGCACTTTGACTATCACAGTAGAATACATATTTGTCTTGTTTTTTTCCTAGATTCCCAAGGAATTAGTACATCCTCAACATTTGTTTCACTCCTCTTTTGTAGCTATATATTCTACCTTAGATGTGGAGAGAGATACTATATTTTGTTGCCTATACATCCAAGACACACCAACACCTACAAATGTGTACATATAACTAGTGGTGGACTTCCTATTGTTGAGATCTTCAGCCATTTCTTCATATGTAAATAGCTCAAGGACAATATCATTATTTTCTAAACATAAAAAATAATGACTAGTACTTTTTAAATACCTAAATATCCATTTTACTCCTTAGCAATGGTGTTTTAGTGGATTAGAAAGGAATTTTCTCACTACTCCCACTATATATGCAATATCTAGCCATGTACATAGCATGGCATCTATCAAGTTCTATATTACTATAGCATAAGGAATGCTACTCATTTCTTCTTTCTCATTTTCATCACAAGGACATAAATGAGTGCTTAGCTTGAACTCAGTTGCTAGAGGTGTATTATCTAGCTTGAAATCCTCTATGTTAAACATGTAAATGACTTTCTAAATATATTTTTTCTTGTTACAAATGATAGTTTTTCTTCATTCTATCACTAAAAATATTCATTCTTAATATATGTCTTTTTGTACCTAAAACCTTCATGACAATCTAGATATCCAAATCAATTTTACCCTGTTAATCATTGTTTTTCCATGTCCACATTGAGTATGTCATACGGATATAGAGTAATGTAATTTAACTAAAATGGCCATACTTATTGATATATACATAATGATAAGCTTCTAGGATTTTAAAACAGTACATCAACATCAGTGACTCAAATTTATTGTACAACTAGTAATGTGATTGTTTCAACCCATAAAGGCTCTTTTTTAATCTACATACTATATTTTGTTTATCTTTTACTTTGAATCCTTCAAGTTACTCCACATAAAACTCCTATTCACCATGAAAGAAGGTGATCTTGGCATCTAGTTGTTCACATTATAAATCCAAGGCAATAACAAGACCAATAATCACTCTAATGGATGGCCTCTTAACAACATGAGAGTATTTTATTAAAAACAATACCTCCTTTTTGTGAAAAAATGTTCACTACCACTCCGGCCTTGTACCTCTTCTTTTGTTCACCCTTGTGCTTGAATTTGTATACACACTTGTTTTGTAGGGCCCTTCTTCCTTTTGGAAACATCACCAACTCCAAGGTTTGATTTTATAATAGGGAGTCCACTTCTTTCTATATAACCTTCTTCCATTCCTTGCAATCATCATCTTTACAAGCTTCTTGAAAAGAGTGAGGATTTCCTTCATCATTGAATAAAATACAAGTTAGGATGATACCTTGGTGAGGACTTATGAGGACAAGTAAACTTGTGAATTAACTCTGGAGGAGTTCTTTCTTATTGGACCTCTTTCAATGTTTGTTGCAGCTGGACTTCTTGTACATGACCACGTGGTTGGACATCTTGCAATGGAGATTTCAAAATTTCTCCTTTTTGTTCATCTTGATCTCCATCGTCCTCATTTTCTTATAGGGTTGTAACACTTTCTTCTTGTTTTGTTGCTCTATGAAGAACCTTATTCACCTACATATTTCATCTAGACCCATTAAACCTTTATAATACAATAAAAATTACATATATTCTTCCAATAATTTTATTTTTTACTAGATGCCATAGTAGATAACCAAACCCAACATCAACATATCCTAGAAGAATACAATTCATGGATTTATCATTTAGCTTCGATCTCTTCTCTTTAGGAATATGCACATATCATTGACATCCAAAACTTTTGAGGTGAGAATAGTTTCCCTTTGTAATGTACCTAATTTCCAACAAAATTTATTTTCCACACTATAAATAGCACCCTACGACATTATAATGGCTCTCTCAATTTAGTTTACTAACATTGTCTCATAATAGTTTTTCCTTTTTCCTTTCAACCAAACCTAATTAATTTTTAATGGAATCTAAATTTCATTTCATATCACTTTAATATTTATCTGGGTTACCAATTTTAAGTTCGTAGTTGGCACTAGCCATTAATTAAACTTGTTACACCTCAACCCTTTAATTATTGTCATTTTTTTTTTTTCTAAAATTGTACTATGATTAAATGATGGGCTATGCGCGACAATATATAAATTTGGTTTAGACAAATTATTGTGCACTAGGAATTGGAACTTATGATCACATGACTTATTTCTCATATTTTATTCTCATCAAAACAATTTCCTCTTGTTATAAATATCCACTAAAGGACATTATCATTTTTTTGGTCGACTCTTAATTTACCAATACATTAATGAAATTGTATTCTCATTGACATATTTTATTGAATTCTACATATATTAATTATACTCAAGAATAGGTGAAACCCACATGTTTACCTTCGTCATAAATCTTATATTCACACTATAGAGTATTGCACCCTTGTATATATGGCCTCATGGTGCATGTATTCATCATTACAACATTTAATTTGTGATCATAAACACATGAGATAAGTATTACCCATCAAGGTGTCTATAAGGTTTTTTCCTTAACTATTACTTGGTCTTTGCTAAGATAATATTTGAAATCTATGTATTATTTCATCTTTTTAGCCCTTCCCAAACTCAAGAAAATCAAACTCACATTATGTGATAGACGTCATATTTTGGATGTGTCCATCAACTTTCGCTATATCTATATATAATAATGTTTTGCAAACTTTATATGTGACAATTTTGTTTCAATGAAGTTTTGGACACTTTAAAATACTTGGTTGAGGTCCCAATGACTATTTTCGTGCATGGTGAAATTTGACACAGTCCATTGCACAATTCTAACTTTACCTTTTAACCCACCTCGTAAGTTTCAAGGAAAATTTGGCAAGTATCAAAGGGTTGAGAGATGTTTTGATAGGTGATGTTATGCGTCAAATTTCCCTTTTTCCACATATCTTAGATCCATGTGAAAACCATGTGACTAATGTATGCTTCTCCCTATGGTCACTCTAGATTTGTTTGTAGGGTCCAAGAGTTGTAAAAAGGATTTGTCTAACCGTACTACAGATTTTGGGGACGACCACCACTCTTGGTGGTGTTTGTTGTTTTCGTTGTCTTTTTATGTGTTATTATGCACTCATAACATCACTTTGCAGTAGGAAAATATGATGGGCACCTTTGGATGGTTACCGTAACTTCATATGCATTTTAACCTCTATTGTCTCCTATGTTCGAGGGTATTTACATTACAACATGTAAGGAAGAATACTAGGCTTCATGGGGAGCAATTGGGGCTCTCACTCACTTGGAGGGCTTGGAAAGGGAGTTACTGGGGCTGTAGGCCCTTGAAATACTAATTTTCCTCAAGGGTTGGTCACTTAGAAAAGTCGGATAGCTTCTAGAGGTTTTGTAGGATCTGTGGATGGTTAGTTTGGTTGTGTTTTTTGGGTTCCACTTCCCTAAGATTATTCTCAAGGTTGAGTTAGATCATAACAACCTCTAGTCAAATGTTTACCCCAGTTGGCTGGTTACTTGGGTAGATGTTAGAGGAGGGTGTTACTAGAAATTTTACCAATAGAAAATAAAACCAAATGATACCACAAAATGCATGGATGAATAGTCCTTAGGGAGACATTCCCAACAATTATCACACATGGAAGTTCACCTAAGAGTTAAAGAGATCTTGCAAGTTCAAGTTAGGTGGTCAAGTTTGGTTGAAGATGTTTGAAGGTCAATGTGACTTGAGAAGAAAATGAGGAGTGGATGGCAGAAAGTGTCAAATTCCATGTTACCTCAGGGTCATCTCACCAATTGGCCCAATTAATTTTTTTGGGAGTGCAGGTGTAGAAGAAGTCGTGAATTTCAATTGCTTAGTGGTCCATGTGCATAAGAGTCTCAAATTTGAACTAGTCAATAAGGTTTTGTGTGATAACATACTTTTACTATAGACTAGATATTTGGCTTTGAAGGTCCACTCCAAAGGAAACAAAAAATGGCACCCAAACCTAAGTTTTCTTCTCATACACGTTTATGACATGGTAGAAGTATGTGGCTAGGGAGTTAGCACTAACTAGGAAAGTATGACCATGTGAATCTTATCAAATGACATGTGGTAGGTAGTTTTGGAGATTTTAGATGACCAAGTGGGCCAAATCCATGTGGCACATGGAATCATTTTAAGAGTGCCATGTGGTAGGATGATGTAATCATAACATAGGAAGTTTTTTTAGTTTATGATGTGACATAGCACCTAAAGTTGTGCTAGCCAATGCTGTTTGTAAATGACTCCTTTTGTTATAAAATTGTTTGAATTGTATTGGATTTTGGATGGTGAGCCCAAAACATTTGATTTTAGGTAGTTTGTTCTTTGATATGATTTTGTCAAACATAACACCAAATAACTCTTGAAAATGAAGATAAGCATAAGGACAACTAGTGTTAAATCTTTAGTCATTGTCGCAGTTATATGAAAAAGTAGCTCAATTGTCTAAGAGCTTGCATCGTAACCCTTTTTGGCACTCCACCACAATGGGAGAAACCCAATTCAACTTTCCTTTTTTCTAGCTAAAATGCATCCCATTTCACATTTAGTTTTAGTTACGTGGGCATTGCTCCATGTTAAAAGGATTGAATTACATAATTGAGTAATTTATGGTAATTATTTTGTCAAAATTTCATAATTATGAAATAATAATTATTTCATAATTGAGAAAATCTCATAATTGATTAAAAGTGTTCCATTGTAGTAGAAGTTTCCTAACTTCTCAAGTCCCTAGGTGTCTAGATAGATTCTTCCAAGGGAT
Organism: Pinus taeda; assembly: GCA_000404065.3. Classification (NCBI taxonomy): domain Eukaryota; kingdom Viridiplantae; phylum Streptophyta; class Pinopsida; order Pinales; family Pinaceae; genus Pinus; species Pinus taeda. The sequence goes on along the minus strand of APFE030113559.1, from coordinate 4,766 downwards.
AGAATGAATCTATATAATCTCACCTTGTAGAGATGAAAGAGGCTAGATGTATGGTCTATACTATACCACAAGAGCTATGATCTTGTGAGGAAAGAGGAAACTCAACTCCTAAGATGGTGAAGGTATTATTCATGATGAAAGGTATAATTATAATTTTTAGATAATTAATATGATTATTTGAATCCCCTCCTATGTACATGACATTTTGCCCATTATATTGATCTTGGTTTATTATATGAGGTAATATAATCTCTGTGGAGGGAAATTGTCATAGTTTCGTGGTGATTATGTGTAGGATATGGGATTAAGAAAATTTTGAAGTGGCATCCTTATGTGAAGATGAAGCTATAATAGGCTCAAAATCCTTCATCAGCCTATGAGGGATTAGGATCATCATTCACTGATGTTCTTGAATGGATATTCATATATGTATGACAATGTATGAGGAGATGATTTTCATATTTCTTTGATTTCTCACATGATCTTAGAGTATGGTGATATTTAGGGGAAATATCATAGAGAAACAACTCCTTATGGTTGTGAATTCTTAACCATAATTGGTGCTTTCAATGAGAGTTAAGCCTAGTTTCGTTTAGATCTCCTCTTCTCTTTGAATTTTTAATTTTCTCCTTCTTCCATTGAATTCTATGTGGATATACAACCACATTTCCATGTCCATTAGTATCATTTTATTTAGATATTAAGGTATCTTGGATGTGAATATATTTTTTTTATTTAAACAAAAAATGGAGAAAATAGCAGGCCACAACTTCTATATTGAATTCCATACCTTTCTATACACAATTTGTTTTAAATGACAATAGATATGAATTCTTATCAGAATTCCACCCAAAAAATTTAATTTCACCTAAAGAAAAATTTAAATAAGGAAGAGATGCCTCATTGAAAAATCAACATTTTTTCTCATTTATTTTCCAATTTTATGGTGTTCCTTCAAGTTTCTTTGTTTGATTTTTGAGGAGTTTTTATCGAAACCTTGCTTTTATATTTTGGATCTATACTCCACAATTTGTTAAAAAATAAACATATCTTAGACATAATTTATAAGTTAGTTTTTGAATTGTTTCTCCATTTCTTATTTTATTTTGAATTATATCTACATTTTCCTCTTTTATGGTTTCCATTTTCCTCTTTTATGGTTTCCATTGAGCCTATTTTTCTTGGTTTTGGAGAACCTCTCTTCAATATCTTACTGACACTTGTTGGATCTATATTATTAATATTTTTTAGATATCAAGTCCACTTAATATCGGGTTTACAACTCTCTTTTTGAATTGGGTCTATATGCTTTCCAATTTTTGGGTTTTCCTTAAATGTTGTTTTGGGTTATTTTGAGGGGGTTACCCTTAGTATATTTAATTCATATTTGTATTATTGTTGAGAATATAAGTTCCAATATATTTTATATCTACATTAGATATTTTTACCTCAAGTGGATATGATTGGTTTCCATTCTTGGTGTTTCCATTCAAAGATTTATGGTTGAATTTTCCTATTTTTAGTGCCTTCTTGTTTTGACTTGTTGTAGTCATGTAATAGTGGAATTGAAAGTGTATGAATTAGTATCCTAGATATGTTCGACATATATTATTTAAAGAATTCCCATTATTTCATTCCTTCTTGTTCTTACCTTAGATTAGGGTTAGGTTTTTTGCATTATAGATAATTTTTTATTCTTGTTTTTATTATTGATTAAGCTACATCTATGATGCTTGATTTTAATTTCTTCTTTTTGTCTATTAGCTTTTTTTTGGATTTATTTTGAGTCATATTTGGTTTGAAAAAGCAATTTTAGAGCTTTTGAGTGTCTTTTGTTCTTCCATCATGGCGTTTTTTCTCTCTTTTTGAGTGATTGATTTGGGTAGTTTTCTTAGGCTTGATTTGTTATAAGATTAGAGAATTTCATAAACGTGATTATTGAGAATGTGTGAGATTGATTACTTTCACTAAAAAAAAGTAAAAGACATTTGCCTCTTGTAACTACCCTTCATCAATTTGAAAAAAAAATGTGTTTTCATGTAGTTGCATTAGCGTTTTTATTAAAGAGTATATTTAAACCATCTGAGTTTCATGCCATTACACTCTTGAGTAAATAACATACCTTAAAATCATTGCTTTATAAAATCTATTCGAGATCTTTTTCCTTTTCACTAGTAGCACATAAATATTAGCTTAACATGGGGTCTTGAAATATGAGTGTCATGTTAAGTACACCAATATCACAAAAATAAACTTAGTATATTAAGTTATGGAGGGAAAATCCACTTTCAATGACCGATTCTAGGAATCCCTACTAACAAAATGGTTGAAGGACTAGGCTACATCAAAACTAACATGGTGATCTCCTATTCTCTTTGGTTTTAGTTATATCTAAGAACTTCAACATACTTATTGGAATCTCTTTTGGGAGGCTTCGAGCTCGATACCCTAGCCATGCAAGTAGTTCTAGCTAATAATTGTCCCGGTAGGGTAAATTATTGTTGGTGGTGACCTTAGTAGCTTGTCTTAGGAGAATATCATGGGTGGTATAAAAGAAGGTAGTCCTTACTCTACCAACACAAACTTTAGCCAAGCTCAATTGGTTCTCCTAGGGGGGATGGCACCAAATGCTCTATAAAACTTGATCGAGATGATTATATTGATTTTTCTTACTCAGTTTTTACTGTTGTGAACTCTTTCAGTTACCAACGAGGAAGGATCTTGGCACTCACCTTTTATCAAATTTCAAACAAGACAATCTTACCCACATCTCTTACTATATTAATGAGTGGCGAAGACAAAAGAGTGTACAAAATAGTCTTCATAGTGATGTGCTTAGATATTGGTTCATACAATCCATTTTTTCACAAATAACCAAGTATGTCACTATGATTGCGGAAACTATTGAGGAGAAGGGAATATTATGTGTTCAACATCTTGATTTGATTTAATATCAATCACAGATATTGTACAATATCATTCCCAAAGCTCCTAGAACTTCTATAGATCCACAATGATGCAAGATGGTAGCACTTTCTCATGGTGTGATTGGTTCCATATCCTTCGATATTAGGAGCCAACTAGTTACTTAGGGAAAATGATGGTCACTTCTCTAGCTCCAATAAGTTCACCTAACTATTAATAAGCATCCATTTCTTCTAAGAAGTTCGTCGATGTTCTTAGAGTGAAGACCACATGTACTAAGGATACTCATCAACTTAGTAGTAAAATTACAAAAAATAGAAAGAAAAATAATAACTCTTTTGAGGAGAATGTCCAAAACATTAAGTTTCCTTGCAATATTTTTCAAAGGAAAAAAATTAACTCATGAGTTCCCTTGTATGGATGAATTTCATTGCCTCCTTGCACCACTAAAAACTTATGAGTATCTATCCATTTTAACCCATCCATTCCTCACCCATACAACAGAAAAAATGGTTGCACAAGTGGCTCCACCTCCTCTTAGGGAAGGTTGGGGGTTGTAACGTACCCATTACTTTACTTAGGTAAGAGGGTAGTTACTAGCAAATATGGACCCCATTGTCTAGTCGTGGAAATAGGATTCGGAGGGTGAGGCCCTCAGTTTCATTTTATTCCTCTTGTGCATTAATTTGAGCATAATTCCTTCCTTACCTTACGTACACATTGGGTATGGCACTTGCCAATACCCCACTACCACGCGATGGTTCAGCACAGGTTTGTCCAACCAAAAAATGAGTGGATGATCTAGATGACCACATATAACTTCCTCCTAGCACCATTTCATGTCTGTACGTTTCAACATAGTTGGGGTCATCCCATCTTGGGACTTGGGACCTAATATCCTCACTCTCGGCCTCTCGACCTCTTACCTAGTCACGGTCTACCCATTTTCGGGTTCGTAAATTTATTTCGTCCCAACCTCTCGAACCTTGAACTTCAACCTAGTTAGGTTAACGTAATAACCATGCATATTCTAGTCAACAAAACCCGTTCTCCCAACGCCTCACCCTTGACATTCAGCCTAGTCATTTCAGCATCATTTAACTTCCATTACCACTCACATTTTCTTTTGACCTCCACCCTTTAGGTTTTTTTCTTAGCTGTGTGGACCCCACATATACTCAACATTAGATTCCTTCTAACGCATTGCATAATAGGATAAATTGACTCCCCAATCAAAAGCCTTCCTACCTAGGGTTCCAATGTGGAAATGATAAGTATTATCTTATTATGCCCATAAATATAGGGCTTTGCTCCCTTTTTCCACAAAAAGCACCTTTCTCTTACCAGCATATGATGGTTCAAGCAAGTGACTTCAGCTTTGCACATTGCAAGGCCTTAGTTTATGATCTTCACGCTCTCCGTAGGGCCCATATATACCACTCTGGATGCTTCTTTGAGCTGATCATCTCGATCACAACTTTGTGTGAAGGGTTCCTTCGACCTCTAGATTTAATTCAAGGTACCACTACCTCGTGAGAGTCATACTAATACGCTTTATGGTGTTACCCCTTTTGAGCATGGGTGATAGCTACATTGAGGGGTTCCTATCTTGCAGGCCTTCCCTATCATCGAGTAAGGAATTCCTCACATTGTAGAGTAGGAATTCTTGCTTCCACCGTCTACTATAGGTATCGCGTGAGGTTCCATATGGCTCCCACATCTCTTGCTACATACCAAAAGACTTAGAGTTCACACAAAAGCTTTATGAAACTCCTCGTTTCCACTCATGGTTTACTAGGACATTTAGCTATTGACATGGACTCGTGGTCCTCTTCGTAAAA